>SJYX01002054.1:401725-457122 GCA_006410675.1 Oreotragus oreotragus
AGCCTGGCTTGGAGAATTTTGAGCATTACTTTACTAGCATGTGAGATGAGTGAAATTGTGCGGTAGTTTGAGCATTCTTTTGCATTGCCTTTCTTTGGAATTGGAATGAAAACTGACCTTTTCCAGTCCTGTGGACACTACTGAGTTTTCCAAATTTGCTGGCATATTGAGTGCAGCACTTTTGCAGCATCATCTTCCAGGATTTGAAACAGCTCAACTGGAATTCCATCACCCCCACTAGCTTTGTTCTTAGTGATGCTTTCTAAGGCCCACTTGACTTCTATTAACAGATACACACTATTATATATTAAAATAAATAACAAAGATTTACTGTATAGCACAGGGAACTATTGGACTAGGAAATGGCAACGCACTCTAGTATTCTTGCCTGGAGGATTCCATGGACAAAGGGCCCTGGCGGACTACAGTCCATGGTGTCACAAAGAGTTGGACATGACTGAGCGACTGAGCACACACATAGGGAACTATATTCAATATTTTGTAATAACCTATATGGAAAAGAACCTGAAAAAATATGTATAACTGAATCACTTTGTTATGCACCTGAAACTAACACAATATTGTAAATCAGCTATACTGAAATTAAAATTTTTTTAAAAGGGAAGGAGAAATTAATGTATTTCCAACATGTAGCTATGAAAGAGTACTAACATTTTATAACGGTGGGGGCTAAGTAGGGGCTGCCATATCCGACTGATGCCTTATGTCTATGGACAGGAGAGACCTTGAGGGGGACCTTATTAAATATTGTTGTCAGCTGGATTCAGAGCTCAGCCTACCTGACAGGGCCCACTGCTTTCTCCTGCAGGCCACTCAACCTAGCGTCTGTCCCCTGCTGCCTTGGCTGAGCGGACTCTCCTCTCCCACATGCTGCTGACCCTTGTCTCGTTGCTCTTGGGCGGCTGTGTCAGCATGTCTGGTCTTGTCTGTGTGTATTTAAGCCTCTCCTTCGTGTCTGAGTGGCTCAGGGACCCAGACCAGGAGGCAGATCTGTCCTCTTTGTTTTGTTTGCTTTAAAATATTTAATCATTCATTCAGTGCCTACTATGTATGTTATACAGAGTTTATTTGTCCAATTTTTTTTAATTCTTTTTAAGACATAAGCCATTTTATATGTTTTTATTTATTTATTCACTATTTATTTGGCTGCATGGGGTCTTAGTTGTGGCATGTGGAATCTTCCATCTGCCTTACAGCAGGTGAGCTCTTAGCTGCAGCACACGGATTTAGTTCCCTGACCAGGGGTTGAACCTGGGCTCCCTGCGTTGGGAGTGCAGAGTCTTAAGCACTGGTCCACCAGAGAAGTCCTATTTGGACAATTTAGATTTCAAATGTTTATTTTGACCTTGTTAGTTTTGAAGTTAGACCACATTTTACCCCCAAACAGTGCTACTAATAGTAAGCCATTTCCCACGTAGGTTCATAAAAAGACAATCATCTTATGCACTTCCAGCTTTATGAGCTATAACTGATACATAATATCATGTAAGTTTAAGGGGTAAATGTGATGATTTGATACACTTATACATTGCAAATTCAGTAACACCATAGTGGTAGCTAATTCCTCCATCATGTCACATAATAACTATTTCTTTTTTTGTGGTGAGCACATTTAAGATCTACTGTCTTGGCAACTTTCAAGTATCTGATATAGTATTATTAACTGTAATGACCACACTGTATATTAGATCCCCCAAACATACTCAGCTTATCACTGGAAGTTTGGACTCTGACCTATATCTCGCCATTCTCCCCCACCCCTGACTCCTGGCCACCACCATTCTACTTTCCGTTTCTGTGAGTTCGACTTTTAGATTCCACCTATAAATGAGATCACATAGCATTTGTTTTTCTATCTAACTTATTTCATTTAGCATAATGCCCTCAAAAATCCATTCAGGCTGTTGCAAAAGGCAGGATTTCCTTCTTTCTCATAGCCGAACAATATCCTATTGTGTTGTATGTATAAAACATATTACCTCTTCTTTATCCGTTCATCCACTGATAGACACTTAGATTGCTTCCATATCTTGGCTATTGTGAATAACGCTGTAATGAACATGGGAGTGCAGCTATCTCCGTGAGATACTGTTCTCATTTCCTTTGGATGTATACCCAGAAGTGGGATTAGTGAATTAAGACAGTTCTATTTTTAATTTTTGAGAAACATCCATATTGTTTCCCACAGCAGCTGTACCAATTTACATTCCCACCGACAGTGCACAAGAGTTCCCCTTTCTGTACATCCTTGTCAGCACTTGTTACGTCTTGTCTTTTTGATGAGAGCCATTCTAACAGGTGTGAGATGACATCTCATTGTGGTTTTGATTTCACTTCCCTGATGGTTAGTGGTGTCAATCACTGTTTCATGTATCTGTTCATTTGTATGTCTTCTTCAGAAAAATGTCTATCCCATTCCTCAGCCCATTTAAAAGCCAGATTGATAATTTTTGCTATTGAGTTGTATAAATCCTTTATATATTTTGGATATTAGCCTCTTAACAGCTCTGTGATTTTCACATATTTTCTCCCATTCTGTAGGTTGCCTTTTCATTTTGTTGATTGATTCTTTTGCCGTGTAAAACCTTTTTAGTTTGATGATATCTCATTTACTAATTTTTGCTTTTTTGTTGCCTCTACTTTTGATATATCTAAAAAATTGTTGCCAAGACTACTGGGGTCCAGCCTCAGTTGGATCCAAGGTATCCTCAGGGGGATGGCGTCAGCGACCTAGACAAATAATTTATTTAGAAATATAGAAAGAGATAAAGAAGGAATATAGCAGTTAGGAAAATATAGGAGAGAAAGAGGCTGATATTTCTTGGTTTACGCAGAAAGCCAATAAAGTCTCATACAAGAGACTTGCTCTGTTCATGTAGGCCACAGGCGCCTGCTTGAATAGTGGAGGGTGCCCCACCTTGGGCTCCCTCTTGCGTGGGTCTTAGAAGCCCAGCCAGGAAAGTGAACTCAGAGGGCCTCTATGCCCCAGGGAGTCAGCCTGAAAAGAAGATAAAGAAAGAAACAAAGAAAGACACGGGGAGACCAAGCTTCAGTAAGCGAGGCCCAAACTTTATTTTCCAGGGAAGCTTATATACCTTGAGTTGTACATTGAAAATAATGGAAGACGCATAATTATGCAGGGTCAGCAGTCCTGACCCTTATCGGGACCAGGCATTCTCCCTGCATTCCTTCCGATATACAAAGAGCTTGGGTGATTTTTATCATCTTCTGGCCAGGGGGCCTGCTAACATCTTATGACCCTTTCTGATAATGACTAGTCAGCCAGAAAACTCATTCTCTCCAAAGGTGATTTTTCTAAAGTCAGGCGCCACCCTCCGAAAGCACTAGATAAGGTTGCATTCCTATAGGGTAAAGGTGAAGTGGGCTATAGCATGGGAGGAATTTATTAACTCAAGGTCTAATGTGGTTAGATCAAAGGACACTGTTCACAAGCTTTAGAGAAAGGTGGTTAGGGATAGGTGTTGGTGAAAAGCATGATATAGTAAAACAGACAGATTCTGGTTTTGGGGTAGATGCTTGAGAGGGTTCAGCGGGGTTCCTTGAGGCCTAATCTCGCCTTTGCCCATCAGGTCTCTTCCTCACGACCTTTGCCATGGGTGGGATCTCCCGTGCTGGCTCCTGGCACAAGACCAATGTCAAGAAACTTTTATTCTATGATTCTTCTAGATTTTTAAAAATTAATTAATTCATCAGTTAATTTTTGCCTGTGTCGGATCTTGGTTGCGGCATGCAGTATCGTTTGTTGTGGAGCTTCACTGCGGCACGCCGGCTTCTCTTTAGTTGTGGCATGTGCACCTAGTTGCCCCATGGTTCTTCTAGCAGCTGTATAGCGTTAGTTCTTATGCTTCAGTCTTTAATCCATTTTGAGTCAAACTTTGTGAGTGGTGTTAGACAGTGATCAAGTTTCACTCTTCTGCATGTGATTATCCAGTTTTTTCAACACCATTTATTAAATGACTGACTTCTTCTTGGCTCCCTTGTCAAATATGAGATGACTGTATATGCGAGGGTTTATTTTGTCTCTTGATTCTGTTCCATTGGTCTCTGTGTCAGTATGTATAATAGTACCATACTGTTTTGATTGCTAGAGCTTTATAACATAGTTTGAAATCAGAAAATGTGATGCCTCTAGCTTTGTTCTTACTTCTCAGGATACTTTTCACTATTTGAGAGCTTCTGTGGTTCCAGAAGAATTTTAGGATTGCGAAAAAAATGCCATTGAAATTTTGATAGGGCTTGCATTGAGTCTATAAATGGTTTAGGGTTGTGTGGACAATTTAACAATATTAATACTTCTCATCCATCAACACAGGATATGTGTCAATTTGTTTGTGTCTTTAAATTTATTTCATTAAAATCTTGTACTATTCACCGTATAGATAGATCTTTTACCTTCTTGGTTAATTTATTCCTAAATGTTTTATTGTCTGTGATGCTGTTGTGAATGAGATTTTTTTCTATATTTCTTTTTCAGATATTTCATTGTCAGTGTATTGAAATGCAACATAATGTTGATTTTGTATCCTGCAACTGTATTGGATTTGTTGATTAGTTCTAATGGTTTTGTGTGTACATAGATTTTTTAGAATTTTCTCTATATATGATCATGCATACTAAATTGCTTCAGTCATGGCCAGCTCTTTGCAACCCTGTGGACTGTAGCCTGCCTGTCTCCTCTGTCCATGGGATTCTCCAGGGAAAAACACTGGAGTGGATTGCCATGCCTCCTCCAGGGGAATCTTTCCAACCCAGGGATCCAATCTGTGTCTCTCATGTCTCCTGCATTGACAGGCAGGTTATCACTAGTGCCACCTATCAACTGTGAAAAAAGAGATGATTTTACCTTTTCTTTTATGATTTGGATGCCTTTTATTTCTATTTCTTGCCTGGTTGCTCTGGTTAGATTTCCAGGACTATGCTGAGTAGGCATGATAAGAGTGGCCGCCCTTGTCTTGTTCTTAATCTTGGAGGAAATGTTTTCAACATTTCATGGTTGAGTATGGTATTAGCTACGTGTTTGCCATATATAGCTTTTATAATATTGAGGTATGTTCCTTCCATACATGATTTGGTGAGTGTTTTTATTGTGGAATGATGATGTGTTTTTTCAAGTGGTTTTTCTGCATCTGTTGAGATGATCGTGCAAGTTTTGTCTTTCATTCTATTAGCGTAATATATCATGTTTACTGATTTGTGTATGTTGAACCATCCTTGCATCTTAGGGGTAAATCCGTCTAGTCAAGGCTATGGTTTTTCCAGTGGTCATGTATGGATGTGAGAGTTGGACTGTGAAAAAAGCTGAGTGCCGAAGAATTGATGCTTTTGAACTGTGGTGTTGGAGAAGACTCTTGAGAGTCCCTTGGACTGCAAGGAGATCCAACCAGTTCATTCTGAAGGAGATCAGTCCTGGGTGTTTTTTGGAAGGAATGATGCTAAAGCTGAAGCTCTGATACTTTGGCCACCTCATGCGAAGAGTTGACTCATTGGAAAAGACTTTGATGCTGGGAGGGATTGGGGGCAGGAGGAGAAGGGGACAACAGAGGATGAGATGGCTGGATGGCATCACTGACTCGATGGACGTGATTTTGAGTTAACTCTGGGAGTTGGTGATGGACAGGGAGGCCTGGCATACTGCAATTCATGGGGTCACAAAGAGTAGGACACGACTGAGTGACTGAACTGGACTGAACTGAACTGAATCCCCTTCCTTGATCCTTTTCATTTGCCGTTGAATTCAGTTTAACATTTTGCTGAGAATTTGACATTTGTATTCATTCATCAGTGATATGGGTCTATAATTTTGTTTTTGTTTTGTAGTATTCTTATCTGGCTTTGGTATCAGAATAATGCTAGCCTCATAAAATAAGTTTGAGAGGGTGTCTGCCTCTTAAATTTTTTTGACTATTTTGAGGAGGATTGGCATTATTTCTTCCTTGTTTGGTGAAATTCACCAGTGAAGCCATCTGGTCCTGGGCTTTCCTTTGCTGGAAAGTTTTTGATTACTGATTCAGTCTCCTTATTCATTATTTGGTCTATCCAGATTTTCTATTTTTTTCATGATTCAGTCTTAGTAAGTTTATTGCTAGGAGTTTACCCATTTCTTCTATGTTCTAATTTGTTGATATATGTTGTTCATAGTGATTTCTAATTATTCTTTGCATTTCTGTGCTATTAGTAGTAATATCTCCTCTTTTATGATCTTGAGTCTTCTCTTTGTTTTTCTTGGTTGGGTTTGTCAGTTTTGTTTATCTTTTCAACAAACTGACTCCTATTCCTGGTAAAAATTTCCGTTATTTTTCTGGTATCTATTTCATTTACTTCTGCTCTAATCTTTGTTATTTCCTTTCTTCTTCTAACTTTGGGCTTACCTTGTTTTTCTTTTTCTAGTAACTTAAAACATTAAAAAAATTTTTTATTTAAAAATATTTTGGCTGTGCCATGTGGCTTGCGGATCTTAGTTCCCTCACCAGGGAATGAACCTGGGCCCCTGGCAGTGAAGGGCTAAATCCTAACCAATGGACTGCCAGGGAATTCCCCTTTTCTAGTTTCTCGATATGTAAAGTTAGGTTGTATTTCATTTCATGTCATTTCCACTTTTATGGAGATATAATTGACATATACCGCTGTACAAGTTTAAGGTATAGAGCATAATTATTTGATTTACATACATCATGAAGTGATTATCATAAGTTCAGTGAACATCCATCATCTCATAGACACAAAATTAAAGAGATAGAAAAAATTTTTTTCTCTCTTCATGAGAACTCTTGGACTTCCCAGGTGGTTCTGTGGCAAAAATTCAGGAGACACAGGTTCCATCCCTGTGTTGAGAAGGTCACTGGAGAAGGTCATGACAACCCACTCCAATATTCTTGCCTGGGAAATTCCATAGACAGAGGAACCTGACAGGCTACAGTCCATGGGGTCTCGAAGAGTTGGCCACGACTGAGTGACTGAGCACAGCCTGTATATATGTATGCACTACACCTTCTCTACTCATTTATCTGTTAATGGGCACTTAGGTCGTCTCCATGTCTTGACAATGAACATAGGGGTGCATTTATCTTTCCTAATTAGTGCTTTTGTTTTCTTTGGATCAATATCGAAGTGTGGAGTTACTGGATTGTATGGTAGTTCTATTTTTAATTTTTTTCCCATACTTTTTTCTGTAGTGACTACACAAATTTACTTTCCCGTCAACAGCGTATGAGGGTCCTTTTCTCCACATCCTTACTAACACTTGCTATTTGTTGTCTTATTTCTTTATTTGGCCGTGTTGGATCTTCGTTGCTGCGTGCAGACTTTTCTCCAGTTATGGCAAGCAGGGGCTGCTCTCTAGTTGTAAGCAGGGATTTCNAGGGTCCTTTTCTCCACATCCTTACTAACACTTGCTATTTGTTGTCTTATTTCTTTATTTGGCCGTGTTGGATCTTCGTTGCTGCGTGCAGACTTTTCTCCAGTTATGGCAAGCAGGGGCTGCTCTCTAGTTGTAAGCAGGGATTTCTCCCCGTGGCATGGCACAGGCTCTAGAGCTTTCAGGCTTCACCAGTTGCCTACGTGGGCTCCGTAGCTGCAGCTCCCAGGCTCTAGAGCACATGCTCAGTCGTTGTGGCACACGGGCTTAGGTGCTTCATGGTATGTGAAATCTTCCCGGACCAGGGATCAAACTCGTGTCGCCTGCGTTGGCAGGCAGATTCTTTACCACTCAACCCCCGGGGAAGCCCTTGTTCTCTTTTTGACGATAGCTATTCCTGACAGGTTGAAGTGATATCTCGTTGTGGTTTTGATTTGCATTTCACTGATGCTTAGTGATGCTGAGCATCTTTTCACATGTCTGCTGGTCATCTGTGTGTCTTCCTGGGGGAAAAAGTCTATTCAGGTCCTCTGCCCATATCTGCTCTCAGGACAGGAGGTAAAGGGGGTGTGGAAGTGCAGCCCCCAGCATCACCTTTGCATCCATCTGAAGGTCTAAGGGTTTTCCAGGGTCCCAGGGGTCTTTGGAAGAGATGTGCATGTCCCACTGCCCTCCCTCCTGCCAGGGAGGGTGGAAAGGAAGTGTTTTTCTGAGGTCCAGTCCCTTTGGCTCGGATTATAATTAGGCATGAAAGGAGGTGAGGGTGGCTGGTGATGGAATGCTGTGGAGTCTGTGGCAGATACCTCTTTTTTCTGTCTCATATTAACATCTTTGTTTTCTTTGTGTTTTACGTCTTTCTTCTTCCTGCATATCATTCCACTTGCACAGGGTTCCAATGAGCAGAAAACAAGCAGTTAATACTAGCTAATCTTGGGGGGGCGGTCTTTGTTCTTTTTAAGTTTTGTTGACTGACTGGCTNTCCAGGGGATCTTCCCAAGCCAGGAATCGAAACGGGGTCTCCTGCATTGCAGGAGGATTCTTAGAACTCGTTTAATGCATCTCATATTCCCAGTGCCTGGCACAGTGTCCAGACCAGAGTAAGCACTAAAGGAATATTTGTAGCATGAGTGATAAAGAGGGGTATGAGATAATTTAGGGAGGGGAATAATGTCAGTATCAAGACTTTTGAACCAGGATGAATGAGCTGGACCCAGTGGGTGGCCATTATCCAGATTTCTAGGAAAAGAAGGATAGGCTGCCCTGCCCCCCAAAAATACAACTGAGGTGCAGCTTATTGGAAAGAGAGGGGTACATCGTTCTTGACTTTGAAGATTAGGTCTATTACAAGGTACATCCAGGGAAAGGGAGAAAACATATGGCTGAATTTATAGCCCCCAGCAAGATCTCATCCTTGACATTTTCCCAACACCTGCTTCCACTCAAGCCTAGCAAGGCTTGGTAGAAACTGAGCAGAAATCAAATGGTTGGTCAGGAAGAGCAATTGCCACAATTGACCTGGTGAGAAACTATTTTTTCCCACAGAATTACCTGAGTTCTCTGCTCAAGCTAAGTTATAATAATCATATTTTCACAAGGCATTTTCTTGATTTCATTAGAGTTCCTCAAGGCTGCTACAAGGTAGAAAGGGCAGAGTCTACGTCTCCATTTCACAGGTGTGAAGACTGAGGTCCAAATGCACATGCAAGACACACTCAGGCGTGAGGGTCAGGAGCCAGCCCTGACATGTAGACCAGATCCACACCCCAGCCTCTCCCCCCAGTTCATCCACATCAGGAGGCACACCTGCCAAATCCTATAGCCCAGGCACTGAGCGCTTGCCCATGTGCTAAGTCACTTCAGTCGTGTCCGACTCTTTGCAACATCTCTCTCTCTCTTATCACAAATTTAGTTCATTTGCCAGCAAGGACAAGTTCAAGTACAATATACCCTAGAAAATCTTCCCTGCTTCCTCAGTCCAGTCTAAGCTCCCCTCCCTTCAGTGCTTCCCTCCACCTCAACATACAACAAATTCAATTACAGAAGTTCTTGATTATGTGGCCATGCAGTCGACCTCATAGGTTGCCAAAGTGAAAGTGAAAGTCACTCAGTTGTGTCCAACTCTTTGAGACCCCAGGGACTATACAGTCCATGGAATTCTCCAGGCCAGAGTACTGAAGGGGGTAGCCTTTCCCTGCTCCAGGGGATCTTCCCAACCCAAGGATCAAACCCAGGTCTCCCTCATTGCTGGTGGATTCTTTACCAGCTGAGCCACAAGGGAAGCCCATAGTTTGCCAAGGAACACTATATAGGGAGGGTCTATGGCTTATCCACCGTTATATTCTCAGCATCAAGCTCCATACACGCTTACTGGACTGAAATCCTTCTCATTCCATCTGATTCATTTGCAAGGTTAGTGGTCTATTTCCTTTGTTGACAAGGCACCTTCATTATATAAAAATATTCCCATAAAGCTCTTATTTATCAAATAAATTCTATCTTAGTTGTACCCACACCAATCCCCCTTTCTCATCTGGATCCTATAAAAAGCCTAGAGCTTACTAGATCCAGGAAAATGATGGAGGTGGGAGTGTAGTAAGGAGGCAACAGCCTCAGTTTTCATTTCTAGCCCCTGGTATTGCTGTTGCTGAATAGAAGCCCTTTCTCAGTTGTCATCGATGATCAGAAAGTGAGTGCTTACGCTAGCAGTCCCCCACCACTGCACCAGCTCAGCCACAGGGAACTTTGCCAGAACTCCAGAGGCCACTGCGCTCAACCCTCGGGACAGCAAGGAGGTCAAACCAGTCAATCCTAAAGGAAATCAATCCTGAATATTCATTGGAAGGACTGATGCTGAAGCTCCAATACTTTGACCACCTGATGCAAAGAGCTGACTCATTGGGAAAAAACCCTGATGCTGGGAAAGACTGAAGGCAGAAGGAGAAGAGGGCAACAGAGGATGAGATGGTTTGATAGCATCACTGACTCAGTGGGCATGAGTTTGAGCAAACTCGTGGAAATAGTGAAGGACGGGGAAGCCTGGTGTGCTGCAGTCCTTGGTAATGCAGAGTTGGAAATGACTCGGCAGCTGAGCAACAACTACAGGCCAGTATAATCACCACCACCACCTTCCAGTTGGACTGGTTCTCTCAATATCTGCACAATCACGCCCTGACCCAGGCCAGGAAGACACAGCCATCTCACCGACTGTGTCCCCCACTGTTTTCCAACCCTGAAGAGGTCCCATCTCCACTTTAGACTATACTTCAGTGGGACTGTACCTTGAAGTAAAAAAAAAAAAACAAAAAACATGAGACTGAATGGAAAAGGGCCCACTCACTTTTTTTTTTTTTTTTCAGCCTTGGGGCCCCAAAAGGCTATTAACTGCCTTCATTAAGATTAAAGCAAATTCTGATCTCAATAACCTAGAAAAGGATACCTTTCCTTTGCTTCCAGTGAATCTGCAGTAACATAAAAAAAGAGACACGGGTAAGTTTCTCAATCACCCTGCTATGTTGCCCATTATTTCTAACACCTACTATGTGACTTGGGCTAATAGGGTCTTGTTCCCCAAGGAATTCATCACATGATTGAGAAGATAGACGATTAGACAGAAAACCAGGCTTCCCTCATAGCTCAGTTGGTAAATCATCTTCCTGCAATGCAGGAGACTCGGGTTCAATCTCTGGGTGGGGAAGATACCCTGGAGAAGGAAATGGCAACCCACTCCAGTGCTCTTGCCTGGAGAAACCCATGGACAGAGGAGCTTGGCAGGCTAATGTCAACAGGATCACAAGAGTGGGACACGACTTAGCGACTAAACCACCAGCAGCAGACAGAAAACCAGAGTACAGTGACGCCCAGTAGGACTGAGCAGGAGGAAGTCCAAGACGTGAAACACACACACAGCGTGGGCACCTGGCTCAGGCTAGTCTGTCAGAAAAGTCAACAGCAGAGATGAGTCTCAGAGACCAGAAGACGCTGGGCGGGTAGGGCAGGGAGGCAAAGCGAAAGAAGTGAGTCGTTTTGTTTTGTTTTGTTTTTTTCTTTTCCATTTAAACTGCATAAGCATTCTTCCTGTTGTTAAGTAGAGGGTAAAAGGAAGTCATTAAAGATCTTAAGCGTGAGAGGGACGTGATGATGGGTCAGGCTGGAGGGAAGGCAAGCCAGAGGCAGGAGGACCAGTTCTGAGCCTCAGTTCCTGCTTTCCTCCGGGGCGAGCTGTCTGCTAATTATAACCTGCCCAGGAAACCACAGGCCCAGTAGCCTGTGATGACACAGCACTAAGGGGTTCCTGCTTTTGCTGGGATTCCTAACGAGCTTCACTTAAGAGAGGGCTTGACTTCTCCAGTCCCCATTTCTTTTACAAATCCCCAGAAGTCACCTGAAGTCTCAGCCTCGGAGTATGCATGACCTGATTTCTGACCCAGGAGCATCCCCTCCACTGACAGTGTTTTCAGGGACCAAAGAGGGAACGATTAGCTGAAAGGAAGAAACCCACAGAGGCACGGAGTTCCCCTTGGTTGAAGGAGAGGCGTGTGCCAACCACAAATGGTACAGCTTAAAGAACCATGGTGCTCCTTGACCTCGAAGACTGGACCTAAATGTATGGTTCTTTTGAGCCTGTCAGAAGCCGGAATGAGTCATAACCCAGCTTGGCTTGGTGGGGAGGGACAGGCGGTGGGGTGAGTCACTGTGGAGAGAAGGATTTGTTAACATGAAGCTCAAGAGGGACCTGCAACAGATGGCGGTGGCATCTTCTGCTTTCTCCCCTTTACTTTAAGACTCTGAGCTAAGCCAGGGGTTACAAAAGGAACTGTGTGGTGGCCTCTTATTAATGAGACTAGACAATTAGAGGAAAGGGGAAAACATACCAGGAACAGGGATAACCCAGGGGAACCAGAACATCAGATTTTTTTTTTTTTCCAATTAATGAAAAGACAGGTTTTGTTTTTCTTCCAAGAAATGCAAGTTGGCAACTGCATGGCACTATAGGAAGTGTACCTGTGGTCCCTGGAGCCAGGTTGGTCGTGTTGAACTCTCCCTATTGCCTCCCTGTAGCTATGTCACTTTACAGGCAAGTTGCCAAATCTGTCTGAGCCTTAGTTTCCTTATCCATCAAATGGGTTTAAACAATGCATTCATGCTGGCCATGAATGAACAATTACTGCGTGCCAGGCAGTGGACATGGTGTCTTACTTACATCATCTCAAATGATTCCCATTCCTATTCTATAATCATATATTCATTTGAGGGTTACTGGGAGGATTAAATGACTGTCTCACTGCCTTAGCACAATAAAGGAGCTAAATGCTGTTGTTTAATCACTAAGTTGTGTCTGACTCTTTTGCAATCCATGGACTGTAGCCTGTCGGGCTCCTCTGTCCGTGGGATTTTCCAGGCAAGATACTGAAATGGTTTTCCATGTCCTTCTCCAGGAGATCTTCCTGATACAGAGATCAAACCCGCATCTCCTGTATAGGTAGATTTTTTCCCACCGAGCCACCAGGAAAGCCCAGGGGCTAAGTAGATATTAACCAGTGTCATTTGTATTTTTAATCTATAAGGAAGCTGAACTATCTTGAGCTCTAGGTTTTCTCTGGACACATTTACTTTAGTTAAATCTGTACATTTTTCCCTTGGGGAAAAACAAAACAACAACAACAACAACAACAACAAAAACCCTGCTTTTATTTTGATCATTCTTATATTGCTTTCCTTTATTAGAATTTTTTCATCCATGTGAACATTGCATATATTATCCTTATTCTGATTTGTAACATATGGTATCTTAGAACTTGACTAGGACGTAACAGTGAAAAGTCAAACTGTTTAAGCAACAAAGAAACTGGAATAACACTGCTTTTAATCATACCTATTACTGTAAAAGCTTGAAGGTAGAAAGAAGCAGCTCACTTGGTTTTATGGAAATGATCTTCAGATTGTACAAACTGGACCCATTTGGCACCAGAAGCAGTATCCAAATCTAGATTTTAACAAAGGAGAGAGTGAGAAGGAGGAAGGAGAAAGAAGCTTCTCCACCAGATTCCTCCTCATTGGAAGTGGGATCCTTAGGTAGGCTTGTTTATTGCAGAAAACAAAATTATTTAATAATTTAAAGGGGCTTCTCAGGTGGCTCAGTGGTTAAGAGAATCCGCCTGCCAATGCATGAGGTGCAGGTGCAATTCCTGGGTCGGAAGATCCCTTGGAGTAGGAAATGGCAATCCACCCACAACTTATTATATAATTTTGCCCTCTGTAAGAAACAAGCCTGATCGAAGGAATCCCACTTCAAATAATTTATATATTGTTGCTGCTGCTGTTGCTGAGTCACTTTAGTTGTGTCCGACTCTGTGCGACCCCATAGATGGCAGCCCACCAGGCTCCTCTGTCCCTGGGAATCTCCAGGCAAGAACACTGGAGTGGGTTGCCATTTCCTTCTCCATTATATATTGTTAATAAGCTAGATAACATCACTGACTCAATGGACATGAGTTTGAGTAAACTCCAGGAGTTGGTAGTAGACAAGGAGGCCTGGTGTGCTGCAGTCCATGGGGTCACAAAGAGTTGGAGATGACTGAACTGAACTGACTGAAGGACCTGGGCTCTGGACCCAGAGAACCTGGGCCTGACTCTCGGTTCTGCACACTTTTGTGACCTGGTAGGTTAAGGCACCTCTCTATGCCCCCATTACCTCATCTGTGAAGCGAAGACATAGAAAGCTTCAAAGTGTGTCTGGTTCGTAAACAACACTCCCTGAATCTTATCACATATACCCCTGTTGACTTCATTTTATGGATGAGTAAGTAGGCTCAGAGAGGCTATGACTTGCCCAAGGTAACACAGCAAGGTATAAGGGCAGAACTCCTACCTCCTGCCTCAGCTGTCATCCCTTCCTAGTCCACCACACTGCAAGGGGTCGGGAGAAGAGGACAAAGCTTTGCTGAGAGGTCTGTAAACAGCCTTGGGAACTGATGTGGGACTATGCACAGCTCTAAGAGCAGATTGCTTGTAAATTCCTAAAGCATAGTGAGGTAAAGTGAAAGTTGCTCAGTCATGTCCAACTCTTTGCGACTCCATAGACTATAACAGTCCATGGAATTCCCTAGGCCAGAATACTGGAGTGGGTAGCCTACCCCTTCTCCAGGGGATCTTCCCAAGCCAGGAATCGAAACGGGGTCTCCTGCATTGCAGGAGGATTCTTAGAACTCGTTTAATGCATCTCATATTCCCAGTGCCTGGCACAGTGTCCAGACCAGAGTAAGCACTAAAGGAATATTTGTAGCATGAGTGATAAAGAGGGGTATGAGATAATTTAGGGAGGGGAATAATGTCAGTATCAAGACTTTTGAACCAGGATGAATGAGCTGGACCCAGTGGGTGGCCATTATCCAGATTTCTAGGAAAAGAAGGATAGGCTGCCCTGCCCCCCAAAAATACAACTGAGGTGCAGCTTATTGGAAAGAGAGGGGTACATCGTTCTTGACTTTGAAGATTAGGTCTATTATAAGGTACATCCAGGGAAAGGGAGAAAACATATGGCTGAATTTATAGCCCCCAGCAAGATCTCATCCTTGACATTTTCCCGACACCTGCTTCCACTCAAGCCTAGCAAGGCTTGGTAGAAACTGAGCAGAAATCAAATGGTTGGTCAGGAAGAGCAATTGCCACAATTGACCTGGTGAGAAACTATTTTTTCCCACAGAATTACCTGAGTTCTCTGCTCAAGCTAAGTTATAATAATCATATTTTCACAAGGCATTTTCTTGATTTCATTAGAGTTCCTCAAGGCTGCTACAAGGTAGAAAGGGCAGAGTCTACGTCTCCATTTCACAGGTGTGAAGACTGAGGTCCAAATGCACATGCAAGACACACTCAGGCGTGAGGGTCAGGAGCCAGCCCTGACATGTAGACCAGATCCACACCCCAGCCTCTCCCCCCAGTTCATCCACATCAGGAGGCACACCTGCCAAATCCTATAGCCCAGGCACTGAGCGCTTGCCCATGTGCTAAGTCACTTCAGTCGTGTCCGACTCTTTGCAACACTATGGATTGTAGCCCGCCAGGCTTCTCAGTCCATGGGATTCTCCAGGCAAGAACATTGGAGTGGGTTGCCATACCCTCCTCCAGGGGATCTTCCTGACCCAGAGGATCACACAGTTACCTCCCTCGCCCTCACACCCCACCCTCTCATCCCACCAGCCAGATGTGCGCATCAGGGAGGAAGACTGGCTCTCTGTCTCCAGAGATTGAGGGCAGTCTCAATTTGAGCACAGCTGTGATGGCTTTTGGTAAACTAGGAGCCATCTGCATAGTGGTCAGAGGGATGGACTAAGGCAACTGTCTAGATTCAGATCTATAGCTGGCCCCATACTGACTCTACAGACTTAGGCAAGTTACTCAACTACTCAGGATCTCAGTTTCTTCATCTTTGTAATAGAGAAAATCATAGGAGATTTTTAGCTCCATTTAAATATTTCTCCAAACAATTAGAACTTTCCATGATAGATAGGGCTGCCCCATCAGGTAATGAGCTCCCCATCATTGGGGGCTACAAGCAAATCCATATACCCATGCATCTGCCCTTAGGGAGGATTTGTGTGAGTGAATGCTAGATGATAGGTAGACAGGAATACTGGTCCCCAAACTACCAACCTTACCAGAGTCACCCAAAGGACATTTAGCAAATGTTGTTCCAGTGGTCCCACACCTGAATGTTCTGACTACAAACATGTCAGACAGAGCTCACATCCCTGGGTTTTTCATAGAAGGATCCAGGTGTATTCGTTTGCTAAGGTTGTCCTCACAAAGTACCACAAACTGGGAGGCTTAAACAACAGACATTTGTCTCACAGTCCTAGAGTCCAGGAGTTCGAGATCAAGGTACCAGTAGGTTTGGTTTCTTCTGAGACTTGAGGGAGAATATGTCTGAATCTCTCTCACAACTTCTGGTAGTTCACTGGCAATAGTTGACATCCCTTTGTTTATAGATGCATGCATGCCTACATACTCAGGCATGTCTGACCCTTTGCGACCACATGGACTGTAGCCGCCAGTCTCCTTAGTCCATGGGATCTCCCAGGGATGAATACTGGAGCAGGTTCCCATTTCCTCCTCCAGGAGATCTTCCCAACTCAAGGATCAAACCTGCATCTTACATTGCACCTTACATTGGCAAGTGAATGCTTTATCACTGTATCACCTGGGAAACTCTTCTTTAGAGATGTATCGACTCAGTATCTGTCTTCATCTTTGCAAGGACATCTCCCTGTGTGCATGTTATCTTTGTGTCTAAATCGCCTCTTTTTATAAGTCATCATGGGTTAGCCAGGCTCATGCTAAGACGCTGATCACCTGCAAATATCCTAGTGCTGAACAAGGTCTTGGCCACAGATCCTGGGGGTTGAGACTTGAGCATCTTTTTGGAGGATACAAGTCGACTCAGAATTCCAGGTGATTCAGACATGCAGTCAGGGTTAAGGACCAATAACAAGAACTGTAAACAAGAGCTTTCCAAATGGATGTGTAGACATCCCCAGGGAATCTCACATAACTGCAGCTTCAGATTCATAGCACCTGGAGAGCCTGGGACCCTGCTTTGAGCTGTCTTTTTTTGTTTTTTAATTCAATTTCTGAGTGCACAGGAAAAACCCTGCCAGTAGAACTCTGGATCCTTCATGCCTGATGCCCATTCAGGAGGCAGCACTCTAGTAGTAGAATGGATTCTAGGGTGGGAAAAAAAAGGATTGCAGCCCCACACTCAGGAAAAGCTTCTTTCATCCCTGTGCCCCGTGCCTTACTCTCTTTACATGGGGTTACCTCGTGGTTCTTGTCTTGTTGCCCTGTCCCCACCGCCCCCAACCCTACCACTCTAACTCCACCACCTGTTAACTCAGCCCATCCGGAATGAACCCCGGCTGCCGGCAGCTGGCCACAAGAAGTGACGGCCCCCTGGTCACCTGCGCTGGCCAAGACAGAGGCCAGACGCTTCCGGGCAAGCGAGGCCAGTCCCCTAGGGGCAGAGAAAGCCACCTTTGGTGTCAATCCCCGAGGCCTGCCAGAGGCGGTGCGCCCTGCCCAGCACACACTGCACCCCCCCCCCACCATGTAATTGCATCCGCCATGGGGCAGGCCTGGCCAGGCGCAAAGAAGACAGCTGTGTGGCCCGGCTGCAGCCCTGGGGCCACCGCCCCCGCCTCGAAGCCTCCTTAATTTATTTATAGATGCGCGTATTCTTTATGTGGCCTAGTTAAGGACGCCTTTCCATAAATACATAGAAACGGATGTTATTCTAGAACCCACCAATAATAGACACAGCTGTAGCGCTTGCGGCTGGATTAAGAGCCCGGTCTCTAGCTCATCACCCCTTTCCCCCAAAATAGAAAATAAAGTTTTGTTTTTGTTTTTTAAGCGTTTGTATGAGAGAAATTCTGCTTAATAATGAGACGTTTCTTTCAGATCCAAGACAGGATTTCTTAGGAAATAGAAGATGAGGAACTAAGGCTGTATCTTTGCCAACTAACCAATCGAGGTAGCTTTCACCCTCCCCCTCCGGTGATGGCAATGTTTGGGTCCTCTACTTTCATCTTTAAATGTGAGCATCGGTTTAACCCAAACAAAATCCTCTTGTTCCAGAGACTATACGTGATTCATTTATCTGCAAATATATATATATATATATTTGCCATATGATTTGCCAAACATATGATCTGCTGGCTTTCTCCAGTGTGGTCAGTTGTTTGGGGTGCTGGGCCAAGGACTGCTCTCTGAATTTAGGGAGCAGAGGAAAAAAAAAAAAAAGCACATCATCTCAGAACTGTGAATGAGTCTCCAGCCTGCATCCTTTTGTTTTTTTCTCCCAGTTTGTTCTGCAGACCCTTAATTCTATTATCCAGCTGTAATTTAGCTCTGTGTCTCTCCAACATTTTCTCCTTTCTTCTGCCCCCTTTCTTTTTAATCGATTGATTCATCTGTAATTGGATTTTCTCTGGCTCTTACCAGCTATTAAAAGTATCTATGTGTGTATATGTGAGTGGGCTTTGTAACTAGGTCACCCTTTCAAATGCCTGGCCATCCTGACTCTTGTTCAGATTTCTTGGTATGAATTCAATTCCATGGTTCCTTTTGAAGGGACAGGACACCCCAAAGGGAACTGCATGCTTTGGAAACAGACAAATCCATATCCTGTTGCGTTTTTCGTTTTGTGTGAGGCTGACATTAATTGAGCTCATACTATGTGCCAGGAGTTTTTTTCAAGCACTTTACAAGCATTCATAATCCTCACTGCATGCTTTTAAAGCAGGCACTATTATTAGTGCATTTTACAGATAAAAGCATGGCAACAGAGGTGGTTAAGGGGCTTACCCACTATCACAAATGAGTTATTTCTTAACAATTTTTTATATTTATAATGTAATTAAGATCTTGCTACTGTTAAGTCACTTCAGTCGTGTCCGACTCTGTGTGACCCCATAGATGGCAGCCCTCCAGGCTCCCTCGTCCCTGGGATCCTCTAGGCAAGAACACTGGAGTGGGTTGCCATTTCCTTCTCCAATTAAGATATAATTACATTATATTTTATTTTGTATTAGGGCCTCCCTGGTGGCTCAGCGGTAAAGAATCCAGCAGCCAACACAGGACACCCAGGAAGCGCGGGTTCAATCTCTGGTTAGGGAAAATCCCCTGGAGAAGGAAATGGCTAAGCACTCTAGCATTCTTGCCTGGGAAATCGCATGGACAGAAAAGCCTGCTGAGCTACAGTCCATGGGGTCACTAAAGAGTCAGACGTGACTGAGAGACTCAACAGTAACAATAGCCGATTAGCAATGTTGTGACCATTTCGGGTGGCAGGAAAGGGACTCAACCACACAGACACAGGTATCCACTCTCCCCCAAACTCCCCTCCCGTCCAGGCTGCTCTAGTTCATTGAGCAGAGCTCCCTGGGCTACTCAAAGGACCTTGCTGGTTATCCATTTGAAATACAACAACGTGCGCACCTCGATCCCAAATGAGCTCTTGACCGTGGGACAGTTTTCCAAAATTCTGCCCCTTGATAATGTGTAACTTTGAATGTGGCTTATTTTTTTCTGCTTCAATCTCCACATCTACAAAACGGATTTTTTTTAAAAGGGGTGGATCCACTCACAGGACAATAGTTAGAATGCGTGACCGCATGGGCCTGACTCTCACTGGCGGGGGCCAACTCACGAGATCACCACGAGGGAGACTCCTAATACCTGACCGTGAATGAGACCAAGGATGAAATAAAGGAACCCTGTAACCGTGGAGAACAGGAATATTGTCCTCCAACGCTGGCTTCCTCAAACACCACAGTCTTTGCTTTGAACAAACAAATAGAAACCGAGCAGATTCCTTTATAGCATCACTATAGGGATTGTGTTGCTGGCAAGCTGTGGGGTTTGGACAAGCATTTCTGCTCTCCCAAATATGAAACGGTGGAGTCAAGGTAGCTGGCCAAACTTCTGCCGTAACCATCTCAGGGGACAGGCTCAGCGCTGTCACTGCAAGACTGGACCGTGGACCAGCTGCCAGGTCATCATAAAGCACTTGAGCACTTAACAGCTGCATTTAATAGAGTGATTTACCTCTCACCACAAAGACATCCAGTCCACACTCTTACCCCCATTCCACAGATGGAAAGACTGAGCCGCAAAGTGGTGAAGTAACTCGCCCCAGGTGGCACGGTGAGTGGCAGAACCAAGACTCCAACCACCAAGCTGTCTCCACTAAAGTTCACAGGGGTGCTGGGCCTCAGGGCAGATGTGCAGAACTTGGCTTTGTCATTGAAACAGGGTGGGACAGGTGCCGGGGTGAGTTAAGCACTGGGAAGGAATAAATTGCTGAGGAACAAAGGAGCTCCCAAACTCACTGCCTGATAGCTTGTGGCTTGACCTTCCTTTGAGTTGTGTAATACTTCCAACCTGCACTTCTTAAACAAGCCCATCAGTGATTTCACAAGGCTGTAGAACACAGCAATACACATGAGACAGCACAGCACCTGATCCTCATAGCCTCATGACTTCCCAGCCCATGGACGTTATGATAATAACAGTTATTGTTATTGCAAGGAATTTTAAATAGGATCTACATGTGCAACTGTATGCAAGGGTTTTCAAATATATATATACTTACCAGATTCCTTTTATATCAGATTATGGTCTTTTTTTTTCTCCCAGCCGAATTTTAAAAATCCTAGAAACTACGAACAGAGTTGGTTCCGCTCCACACCCCTACTCCTGCTTCTTTCTACCAGGTCCTAAGCCTTCTCAGAGAGACACAGAACACAGTTTGGACTGTCACTCCGGGAGGAGGAGTCAGAGATCAGCCTCCACAGCGAAACTGCAAAGTCATATAATTTCACAACTTTGAACGTCTGGCAAACTCGGCAGGCAGTATTTGCAAAAGCAGTTTTGCAATGACCACACTGGGGAAATCCCCAAAGAATGTTTGTAATTCTGCAGATTTAGAGGTTTGTTTGAATTCTAAATTTCCCTCAAACCACATCATCCAAAAATGTAACACTCCTTTTCAAATTGAAACAGCATGTGTGTGTTCACTGTGACATAAGTCAAAAATATCATTTAATTGGACCACAATTTCACAGACCGATCATTACATTATTTCTTGAAATCATAGATAGTTGTAAGCAATTTACATATCCGAGGGTGAAAAGCTATCCGTAACTCGTAACATCTCAATAGCACTATAGTTACTCTGCACCAGGGGCTAGAGGAAGGAGTGAACTCTGTCAGCAGCTGCCTGCGTTCTCTCAGGGGTGACGGACATGTCCTTGAATTAGAAACCAGTTATGGCTGCCCAATCCTGTGGCTACACTGAAACCCACTGAATTGTATACTTTCAAAGGGTGAATTTTATGGTATGTGAATTCTCTCGATAAAAACAGGTAGTGGGAAAAGATTGATAGACTTCTTTGTAAACTGAGTCACTGAAGTAAGATAGAAAAGTTGGAACAACTATGTTATATAAACCCAATTTATAACAGAATAAAATCAAGATATTGAGTAGGAGGGGAAAAAATCACGTTCCAAGTGACTGAACCTCACACACTTTGATGAAAAAATAACACCTGTGTTTAGATGGATCTCGAGGAATATATGGGCTTCCCTGGTGGCTCAGTGCTAAAGAAACCCCCCACCACCACCACCAATGCAGGAGACTCAGCTTCAGTCCCTGGGTTGGGAAGAGTCCCTGAAGGAGGAAATACCAACCCACTCCATTAGTCTTGCTTGGAAGTCCCATGGACAGGGTAGCCTGGCAGAAAACGACTTACTGCCTGAACAACCACAACAGAAGAATATATACCAAATTGTTAACTGGTTTCCGGGATGATAGGTGGGTTTTAGTTTCTTTTTGCATTTCTAGGGACATCATTTATTTTTAATAACGTTACGGAGAAGGCAATGGCACCCCACTCCAATACTCTTGTCTGGAAAATCCCATGGACTGAGGAGCCTGGTGGGCTGCAGTCCATGGGGTCGCTAAGAGTCGGACACAACTGAGCCACTTCAGTTTCACTTTTCACTTTCATGCATTGGAGAAGGAAATGACAACCCACTCCAGTGTTCTCACCTGGAGAATCCCAGGGACAGGGGAGCCTGGTGGGCTGCCGTCTATGGGGTTGCACAGAGTTGGACACGGCTGAAGTGATTTAGCAGCAGTAGCAGCAGTATGGAAAAGAAGAAAAAAAAACCAGTCTGGCTGGAAGGGGAAGGTAGATGATGAAGTTTCACTTTAGACCTTCAGGGTACCCAAACCCAACACGCTTCAGCAATGTTTCCAGCAAACTGACAATATGTGCTGTGTTAGGAAAACAGCCATTGACTGCCAGCAACAAAATGACAAACAACAAGCAATGCTCCAGTGTTTCACTGCTGACTTCTCTCCCCATCGCNAGACCTTCAGGGTACCCAAACCCAACACGCTTCAGCAATGTTTCCAGCAAACTGACAATATGTGCTGTGTTAGGAAAACAGCCATTGACTGCCAGCAACAAAATGACAAACAACAAGCAATGCTCCAGTGTTTCACTGCTGACTTCTCTCCCCATCGCTTTCATTTTGATTTAGACAATGTGGGGACTGTTCTCCTCCTGATACGTTCCAAGCAAAGCCAATCGCACTTATCAACTGCTTTTTCATAAACATCATCCCTTCCCCTGTTATCAAAGAGACATTATTCAGAATGCTATGAGCAACGTTTTGGTTGGTTAGTTCTGTTTTATCAGCATCATGTACAAAGTTATACCTATGGAGAAGGAGAAGGAAGGAGAACAATATGATGGGAACTATTGTACGTCCGGGGCTTCCCAGGTGGCGCAGTGGTAAAGAAAGTGAAAGTGAAGTCGCTCAGTTGTGTCCGACCCTTTGCAACCCCTTGGACTGTAACCCACCAGGCTCCTCCGTCCATGGAATTCTCCAGGCAAGAATACTGAAGCCACAGGCTAATGCAAGAGACTCAGGAGCCACAGGTTCGATTACTGGGTTGGAAGATTCCCTGGAGGAGGACATGGCAACCTGCTCCAGTATTCTCTCCTGGAGAATCCCACGGACAGAGGAACCTCGTGGGCTATAGTCCATGAGATCCCAAAGAGTCAGACAGGACTGAGCATGCACACACTGTATGTCAGATAGGTTTCAGGCACTATTGATGGGATAGGGTATTTCATTAACCCCAACAGTGTGTCCACGAGGGGAGCAGTGTGATCTCTGTTGTTAGGGACTGAGAGACCCCAGCTGACCAGCTTGTGGCCTCCTGCCTACTGAATAACAGAGCTGGTGTCTGAATGCCTGTGTGTCTGACCCCCCAAGAACCATGTCCTAATCCTTTATAACCCCCCCCACACTTGATCCCACGGGCTCCTTACAGCTGACTAATTATCAAACCGAATCATATGAAATAAATTTGATCAGCTGCCAAACAAGTCATTTCCTAAATTGCCAGCGCTCAGCCCTGACCTTCCTCATTGAGGATGAAGCCCCCCGCCTCCCCCCACAGGCACACAAGCTCCAAGCAGCACTAGAAACATCCTGTTCAAGGGGGAAGGGAGAAGGGGAGGGAGGAGGCAGGGAGCCTTGCTCTCTCTCCGCTGGTCCACCCCTCAAGAGCACCCCAGGCCCCAGCTCTGCAGTTGGTCCCATTGAAGTTTCCACCCCCGCTAATTATAGTCACCGATTACCTAACAGCAAGCCCCACTGTCACCTGCTTTGGCCTGACGGATTAGGCCATCTGGGCCACGTGGCCAGGGTCCGAGAGCCACAAGAGGTCACAGAGAGGGGCAAACGGCTCTGAATGGGAAGAAATGTGTTTACAGCCCTGACAGCTGACTGGGCCATTAAAGGGACTTTAGCCCGGCGGGCCCAGCTGAAACCGCCTCTCCAGGGGCCCCTCTATTAGCTAGTGGGATGTGACTGCGTATGGCTCCCCCTCCAAATGTGGGCCGGCTCAGGCCCGCGTGCTCTCCTAAAAAGGAGAGGAAAAAGGACTCGGGAGAAACCCGGGCTCTCGGTTGTCTGGGGTCCCTGTTGAGCAGACAGCGGAACCTGCGTGCAGAAGCCATGCCCCACTGCTGAAGCGATCCAAGGGCGCAGTCCACCTCCCGCTGGCATGTACATTAAATGAAACACGTGTATGAAATGCCCTGTGTGACGCTACATAAACTCTGTAGGGCGACTTCCATTTCATTTAGAACATGCGTGTCCTTAACAGCAGTGCTTTGAACTCGAACTTTAATACTCCTGTGTCTGACCTGGGAATCTTATTACAAGGCAGGTAATGAGTCAGCAGACCCGCGTGGGAGAAGGGCAGGTGAAGTAGAGATTCTGTGTTCTAAGGCGGCCTCAGAAGATGGGGGAGGCCGCTGGTCCACGAACCGTGCTTTCAGTCGCAAGGAATTAGTTTGTTTATTGAATGAAATTAAACAACTGAATTAGCACTATGCAGAAAACCTATAAAACAGTATTTCTCAAGCAGTATATTACAGAATAAGAGTCAGTTAAGAAAGTTATCTCCACCCCAGCAGGTATGCAGGAGAAGGGGGCAACAGAGGATGAGATGGTTGGATGGCATCACCGATTCAATGGACATGAACTTGAGCAAACTCTGGGAGATGGTGGAGGCCAGAGGAGCCTGCTGTGCTGAGGTCCTTGGGATTGCAAAGAGCCAGACATGACTTAGCAACTGAGCCACAGCAGCAGCAGCTGGTAGTCAGTCTATCAGTTCAGAAATCACTGTGTCCTCTGAGACCCCTGGGAGCCCTCAGTCCTCATCCTTTGCATACTGGACACTGGAGGCCCGCAGTGATTTGTTCCAATTTGCATGTGAACAGTTTGCATTCAGCCACAAGTTTGGTGCTCTCTGCCCTATTATTTGTTGCAACCCTTGCTAAAGATTTAATATTACTTCGATTGCTCAACCTGTCCATAACTTTCTTGATTTGAAAGAGGCCTTCTCAGTCATACAGGATTATTCACGAGAAATACACACAAGAAAGGCTTTGAGGCTGTGAAGCTCTGCTCATGGGCGATACTGTCATCAGCTGCAGGAATTACGGAGACTAGCTTCCTCTGAGAGTTTCGGGGGCCTGCGGCCACAGTGCGCCCGGCTTCCCCTACCTCCCCCCAGCTTGAGGACGCAGAATGGACAAGGAAACAGCCAGGGAGAAGCTGCCAGCAGGTGGGGTCCTGAGGACTGGATAGGCATTATTAGGTCAGGAGGCCTGATGACAAAGGTCAGTCCCCTTATGGAGATTGATGCTTCAAGACTGCTTTGCTTAAAATGTAACTTAAGAGGCAAAGATTACCAAACCGCTTTCTAAAAGTGCTTCCGCAGGATATAATAAACTCTTTATCACACGAATAAAAATAAAACAGGCCACAAAATGGAAGATACAATGCAATCACAGCTTATGTGTGTGTCTGTGTTTGCACCCTGTGTATGTTGGGGCAGGGGTGTGCATGTACCTACACACAGGATTTTTTTTTTTAATATTTATTTTTTTGGTTGCATGGGGTCGCTGCATGAGGAATCTCCCTTGCATCTTGCAGGCTTTTTCGTTGCAGCACATGAATTCCCTGTAGTGCACAGGCTTGGTCGCTTCAGGGCACATGGGATCTTAGTTTCTCCACCAGGGATCGAACCCTCATTCCCTGCATTGCAAGGAGGATTCTTAACCACTGGGCAACCAGGGAAGTCCCTGAACACAGGATTTGAAGGCTCGTGGAAAAGCATAACGAGTGTTAGCTTTGGAGTCAGGCAGCGTTAAGTTCAGGCTTCCCAGGTGGCTCAGTGGTAAAGAATCTGCCTGCCAATGCAGGAGGGTCAGCTTCAGTCCCTGGGTTGGGAAGATTCCCCTGGAGAAGAAAACAGCAACCCACTTTGGTATCCTTGCCTGGAGAATCCCACAGACAGAGGAGCCTGGCAGGCTATAGTCCATAGGGTCACAAAGAGTTAAACACAACTGAGCGACTGAGCAATGTTAAGTTCAATCTGCAATGGATCCAGTTTTTTAACCTTTGGTTTGTATCTTCTTTGAGATGGGGTTGCTGATTCCCACCTCAGGCTTATGCGGGAATTAAATGAGATAATGTCTGGCAAGCACTCAGCAAATGGAAGTTATGCTTGTAATTAACATAGAAAAAATCTGGAAGAAAATGCATGGATTGCTAACAATGGGCCATCTCTGGGTGGTGAGTTAGAAGTAATTTTGATTTTCTTCTTTGTATGTTTCTGTATTATTTAAAGAAAGAATGTCATTTTCAAATTAAAAAAAAAAGAACAGAAAATAAACTTTTTGAAATAAAATGTTACTGGTAATTTTCTCTGGTAAAATGTGGGTCATTTTTATTTTCTCTGCTATACTTTCAATGTTTCCCAAATTGTCCACAACTTATTAGTCTTAACAATTTTTTACTATAAAAGTCATGCCCATCCATTTCAGGCATTTTACAAAAGTACAGGAAAACCCTGAAAAGAAAGTAAAAACTACTAAGGGTGTCATTNTAATTTTCTCTGGTAAAATGTGGGTCATTTTTATTTTCTCTGCTATACTTTCAATGTTTCCCAAATTGTCCACAACTTATTAGTCTTAACAATTTTTTACTATAAAAGTCATGCCCATCCATTTCGGGCATTTTACAAAAGTACAGGAAAACCCTGAAAAGAAAGTAAAAACTACTAAGAGTGTCATTTGTGCTTTGCCGCCCAGTTGTGTCCAGCTCTTTGTAACCTTTTTGATGGTAGCCTGCCAGACTCCTCTGTCCATGAGATTCTTCAAGCAAGAATACTGGAGTGGGTTGCCATTTTTCTCCTCCAGGGACTCTTCGCAACCCAGGGATCGAACCCAGGTCTCCTGCATTGCAGGCAGATTCTTTACGGTCTGAAGAAGCCCCCAACAGTATTTCTCTGTGTTGGCTATCCTTTGTTTAAATTTATAAAGTACAGATCCATATCTAGATGAACGGTCCCTAGAGTTGTACAGTGTGCAACGTGGGCAACCATACTCAATGGTTCTGATATAGTGCCCAGTTCCCTCTCCGCCCACCCCCATTTCTCTTTCCACTTTTCAGAAAAAGCCACAGATAAGTTTTGTATGAATTCTTTCAGTGTATGTATAGTACCCATATATGTGTGTGTCCATTAGTCTCTCAGTCATGTCCGACTCTGTGACCCACAGACCGTAGCCCACCAGGCTCCTCTGTCCATGGGATTTCTCAGGCAAGAACACTGGAGTGAGTTTACATTTCCTTATCCAAGCACCTACATATACATGTAGATGAATGCTCATGTGATTAGGTAAAAAACCTCTCTATAAGAAAGTTTGAGAAAGATTTTAGAGGCCCTGCAAATGTTACAGATATAATTAGACCCTCAAGACCAACTGTAGGAGCGAGGCACCTTCTCCATGTTCTCCACGTGTGAATTCACTTTAGCAAATATGCGTGAAGCATCTACTCTATACCCTATGCTATTATTAAGGAAACAAAAATGAAATTACAGGCTCTCTGACCTCAGCAAGCTTCTGGTGTATATCGACATGTGTGTATCACCCAAGTTTGCAGTGCCAAGTGATAAATGCGATCATAGACGCTGCCAACAGGTCCAGAGGCAGTAAGAAGAGAGAGCGTGAACCCCTCCTTCTTTAAGGATTCTGGAAGACCTCCTGGATGGGAACTCATCTAGCCTGTGTCTGAAAGGCTAGACATTCGAGTTCCTATCACACCTACCCAACTAGACATCGTCCCGCTTCCGTCGTGTCCATGCAGGTGTCTGGTCGGGCTGGAACCTGCTCCCACACCTGCTCTCCAGGGCCAACCTACTCATCTTTCACAACTGAAACAGACGTGACTTCCTGGAGCCCTCCCTAGCTCCCAGAGTAGAGGAGAGGCCTCCTCTTTCTGTGTCTTTATCATACACTTGCCTATTAATAAATAACTCGTGCCAAGTCGCTCAGGCATGTCTGACTCTTTGTACGACCTTTGTATGGACTATGGCCTGCCAGGCTCCTCTGTCTACGGGATTTTCCAGACAAGAAACTGGAGTGGGTAGCCATCTCCCTCTCCAATAAATAACTTACAGATATGGAAGTCGGTATTTTGCCCATATTTTGCCCAATTTTATTGCTTCGCCTGAGGGGGCAGGAGTGAACACTGCACCCAGTACACAGTGCCCAGTAAATGTTTCTAAAAATAGACAGCACTGCAAGAGAAGCATGGCATTAGACCATAACACAGAGGGCTCTGTTGCACAAAGATCGCCGTGCGGCCTAGAAAGCAGCTCTTCTGAGCCGATCGTTAGAGGGGCTTCCTCTGGGGCCACGCCATAGCTTAGCACACAGACCGTACCTTTGTGCTTCCTGAAAGAAGCCAGCTCTCCATCCAGGCTGTTGCTCCAGGCTGAAGCAGCTCTGAAAATGCAGAGCAGAGGAACTTCCCCGGCAGTGCAGTGGTTAAATCTTCACCTTCCAATGCAGGCGGTTCAGGTTTGATCCCTGGTTGGGGAGCTAAGATCCTACATGCCTTCCCGCTGAAAAACCAAAACAGAAAACAGTAATGTAACAAAGGAGGAGAAGGGGAGGACAGAGGATGAAATGACAGCTGGCATCCTGGCCTCAATGGACATGAGTTTGAGCCAGCTGCAGGGGATGGTGAAGGACAGGAAAGCCTGGTCTGCTGCAGTCCATTGGGTCTCAAAGAGCTGGACACACTGAGAGACTGAACAACAATATAACAAAGTCAATAAAGACTAAAAAAGGCCCACAATAAAANGTCGGTATTTTGCCCATATTTTGCCCAATTTTATTGCTTCGCCTGAGGGGGCAGGAGTGAACACTGCACCCAGTACACAGTGCCCAGTAAATGTTTCTAAAAATAGACAGCACTGCAAGAGAAGCATGGCATTAGACCATAACACAGAGGGCTCTGTTGCACAAAGATCGCCGTGCGGCCTAGAAAGCAGCTCTTCTGAGCCGATCGTTAGAGGGGCTTCCTCTGGGGCCACGCCATAGCTTAGCACACAGACCGTACCTTTGTGCTTCCTGAAAGAAGCCAGCTCTCCATCCAGGCTGTTGCTCCAGGCTGAAGCAGCTCTGAAAATGCAGAGCAGAGGAATTTCCCCGGCAGTGCAGTGGTTAAATCTTCACCTTCCAATGCAGGCGGTTCAGGTTTGATCCCTGGTTGGGGAGCTAAGATCCTACATGCCTTCCCGCTGAAAAACCAAAACAGAAAACAGTAATGTAACAAAGGAGGAGAAGGGGAGGACAGAGGATGAAATGACGGCTGGCATCCTGGCCTCAATGGACATGAGTTTGAGCCAGCTGCAGGGGATGGTGAAGGACAGGAAAGCCTGGTCTGCTGCAGTCCATTGGGTCTCAAAGAGCTGGACACACTGAGAGACTGAACAACAATATAACAAAGTCAATAAAGACTAAAAAAGGCCCACAATAAAAAAAAAAAAATCTTAAAAAGCAGAGCAGAGGTTGACTTCTAGCCCTGACCCCTTCTGCTCTCTGCTGGAGGTACACTGCCCCACCTGCTACCCACTAAGGCAGGAACCATATACACTCCCTCCCCGCGAGGAGCTGAAATCTGTTTAAAGACCAAGTAAACATACATAAGGAAATGGCAACCCACTCCTGCGTTCTTGCCTGGAGAATCCCAGGGACGGGGAAGCCTGGTGGGCTGCCGTCTATGGGGTCACACAGAGTCGGACACGACTGAAGCAACTTAGCAGCAGCAGCAGCAAACATAGATAGGTTTGTCATAGCTTTCCTTCCAGGGGGCAAGCTTCCTTTAATGTCATGGCTGCACTCACCATCTGCAGTGATTTTGGAGCCTGAGCAGATAAAACCCTGAAAGTTCATTGGAAGGATTAATGCTGAAGCTGAAGGTCTAGCACTTTGGTCACGTGATGCAAAGAGCCAACCCATTGGAAAAGACCCTGATGCTGAGGAAAAGTGAAAGCACAAGAAAAAAGGGGCGCCAGAGGATGAGGTGGTTGGACAGCATCTCCGATTCAACGGACATGAATTTGAGCAGTGTCTGGGAGATAGTGAAGGGCAGGGAAGCCTGGCCTGCTGCAGTCCATGGAGTCACAACGAGTCAGCCATGGCTTAGAGACTGGACAGCAAAAACAGAGGTGCATAGGGAGTGTTGCTGTTAGTTTCTCAGTCGAGTCCAACACTTTGCAACCCCTTGGACTATAGCCTGCCAGGCTCCTCTGGTCCATGGGATTACCGAGGCAAGAATACTAAAGTGGGTTGCCACACCCTTCTCCAGGGGATCTTCCTGACCCAGAGATCAAACCCGGTTCTCCCACATTGCAGGCTGATTCTTTACTGTCTAAGGTACCAGGGAAGCCTACATTCTGAGTGGCTGCTTACAAAATCCTGAGCGAGTAAATGAATAAGTATTTTTTTAAAAGATGGATTTTCTCAAACCCATTTTGACGGGATTCAGTTAAGTTCAACTGTGTATTTGCTTGGTTTTGCTGGACTCCTGAGAGGTTTTAACTCCTTTTCTTCCAGGCTAAAGGCCGTGGGGTTCCCTGGCTGGTTTGGAACCGGTTCAGCATCCTGGAGCCGATTGAGGACCTGAAGAGCAGGTGGAGCCTGACTCAGCACAGAAAGGGCTCTTTCAGGTACATTTATGCAAACTGACTCACCTCTGCTTTGGCCCGGGAGCTCCTCAGGTGCCTTGTCTCTCCCCCTGTCTTTTAAGCACACTCTTTAATACACACAGACACTGTTTGAGGCAGGCAGAGGCAGTGATTAGCCTGTTTTATCTGGAGGGTGGTGGTGGGAAGCAGCTATGACCCCAGGGCTGCACATCTCTCTGCACACAGGAGGCATTCCAAATGTCCTAGAAGAAGGCCTCTGTGCCAAAACCCCTGTTAGACTGAGCGGATGAGATGACTCAATCATGAAAAACAAGCCCAGAAATCTATAAGAACTACCTGAGGCAACCCCCCCAAACCCCCTCCAGTGGGTCCGGCCTGAGACCTGGGGCTCCCGACCCTAATGAGGGCTCTTTAAGTGCCACACACAGGCCTCTGGCCACCCAGGGGGTGACTCTAAAGTGCCCCTGAGGTCCCCAGACATCAGTAACAGCAGGATCAGCAGTGTCATTAAAAAGCAAATTATAGCCCAAGGTGGCTTCAAATGCCTGTGGAATCAGCCCTTTGCTTTGCAATTACACAGCCACCACTCTCGTCTCCTGTCAGGACTGTTGCAAAAGCATCTTTACTGGGCGTTCCAGACATGCCCCCTCTCCCTGTTCAACCCCACCCTCAGCTCCCCAAACCACACTATAATCAGACCACCTCTTTGCTGGAAGGTGACCAGCTTCTCTCAGACCATCCATGAGTTGCAGCCCCACCCAACTTCTCAGGCCCTCTGGACACTCGCCCCCTGATTCCTGGCCCTTCTATACATTTCCCCAATACCCCTCTCCTCTCCCTGATTTATCTGCCTCAGCCAAAGGGATCCGTTTCCTGGTCTGACCTACCCAGGACCTTCCCCTCTGCCAGCCCAGCTGCAGAGAAGTCTGCTCAGAATGGCCTTTCTCACTGTCTCTACCTGTGCCAACCCTTTTTCTCCTCTGTAATTTGGCTCACCCTCCATCCACCTGTCTGGAGAAGCCTTCTTGGACCCTTACAGTGGAAAGAGCTGGTCCCATTTCTGGTTTCCCCACGGCTGCCCTGGAATCTGCCTTGGGCAGGGCATTTAGCAGACCTCTGTGGTATACGGCCATCGACCATACCCAGCTGAAGTCACATCTCATCTGGACAAATTCTCTCAGCGTGAGAACCATACCATCTTCTGCATAACATGGTGAATAAAAGCTTAGGTCCTGGAGTCATGGGCCTGGTTATAATCCTTTAACTGCCTTTAACTATCTTGCCTGGGCTTCCCAGGCAGCTCAGTGGCAAAGAATCCGCCTATCAATGCAGGAGACACAGGTGCGATCCCTGGGTTGGGAAGATCCCCTGGAGAAGGAAATGGCAACCCATTCCAATATTCTTGCCTTGGGAAATCCCATGGGCAGAGGAGCCTAGTGGGCTACAGTCCACAGGGTCATAAAAGAGTCAGACATGACTTAGCAACTGAACAACTATCTTGCCTAGAGCAAGCTTCCTCTCCAAGTCTCAATTTTCTTGTCTGTAAAAGGGGGATGTAATAATTATCACTTGGATAGTTCAGAGGTTTATTGAAATGCAGACTGAGTGACTGGAAAGTACCCAGCATAGCAAGTGCCTAATAAATATCAGGCACTGTTACCATATGAGAGGGCGGGATGGACCAGAGCATGAGTGTGGGACTCCCCAGATGGCCCAGTGATTAAGGATCCGCCTGCCAATGCAAGGGACACTGGTTTAATCCCCGATCCCGCCTATCACTCGGCAACTGAGCCCAAGAGATACAGTTTCTGAAGCCGGTGCACCCTAGAGTCTGTGCTCCACAGCAAGAGAAACCCTGCAACGAGAAGTCTGTGCACTGCAGCTGGAGAGGAGGCCCTGCTCGCCGCAGCTAGAGAAAAGCCCAGGCGGAAACAGAGACTCAGCACGGCCGAAAACAATAAGTACATGACTGAGTGTCGCTCCCCAGAGGCTGGACTTTGGCTGTAAAGGCAGAGTGGGTGGACACCAGGCTGGAGAGCTCAGCCAGGTCCAGGAGATGAAGCGTCCCCTAAGCCGTGTGAAGGCTTTTGGACTTTCGCAGAGGACGAGAGAACTCATCAGAGAGTTTTGAGCAGGGGAAGGATGGGGCTGAGTCCCATCTTAGAGACTTTCCTGGCTCTTATGGGGAGGATGGTGTCCGGACTGAATAAACTAAAGCCAGAAAAGCGAGTTAGGGGGCTGTGGCAGTCACCCCAGTGAGGGTTGAAGAGCGTCTGGGATGGCAGCCCTATGTGACCAGTCAAACGACAACGTCTGTCTAGAAGTGAGTCATTAAATGTGTCCAGGTGATGAGATGCGGTCCCTGGCCTCAGGGAGCTCAGAGTCTATGGCGGGGAGATGGGCAAGAAAAACAAAGTATGATAAATGGAAAACGATGGGGAAAGAAATGTCTACCACTTGGAAGCAAAGAGAAAGAAGCACCATCTGCACCTGAGCGGGAGGGATATGGAGGAAGGCTTTAGGGAGGACATGCCTGTGAGGTCTCCACCTTAAAATAAGGCTCCTTCACGCTGTCTTTGGGCTTCCCAGGTGGCACTAGCCATAAAGAACCCGGCTGCCAATGCAGGAGATGCAGGAGACTCGGGTTCAATCCCTGGGTCAGGAAGATCCAGGAGAAGGGCATGGCAACCCACTCCAGAATTCTTGCCTGGAGAATCCCCATGGACACAGGAGACTGATGGGCTACAGTCCATAGAGTTCCACAGAGTCAGACACATCTGAGCTACTTAGCAGCAGCAGCTGGTATTCCTGCCTGGAGATCTCCATGGACAGAGGAGCCTGGCGGGCTACAGTCCACAGGGTTGAACAGAGTTGGACACGGCTAAAGAGACGTCACACAGGCACAGGCGTGCTGCCTCTAGGTCACGCGTGCATGCTGAGTTGCTTCAGTCATGTCTGACTCTGTGCGACCCTGCGGACTGTAGCCTGCCAGGCTCCTCTGTGCTAGAGTAGGTTGCCACGCCCTTCTCCAGGGCATCTGCCCACTCCAGGGATTGAACCCATGTCTCTTATGTCTCCTGCACTGGCAGGCAAGTTCATCTTTAGGCTGACCTGGATACAGATGCCCCGGCATTATAATGTGGTCCCACGTGGCCAGGAAAGAAGTTCCCACCATGTATAATGGATGAGAAGAGAAGATGGTGCAGATTCCTTCAAGGATAAGATACCAGAGTGGTTTCATAAAATCTCTAGATTCCATTTTTCATCACTATGGTTCAAACCTCTTTTTTTTAAATTGTAATTGAAGTATAGTTGATTGACAATATCATGTAAGTTTCAGGTGTACAGCACAGCGATTCAGTTATATCTAGATCTAGATATTCTTTTTCAGATTATTTTCCCATATAGGTCATCCGTAACATTGACTATAGTTCCCTGTGCTATACAGCAGGTCCTTGTTGGTTCCCCACTTGGTTTTGCTGTCACAGATGTCATCTTCCTCCTAGTTCAAACCTCTTTTTTTTAAATTGTAATTGAAGTATAGTTGATTGACAATATCATGTAAGTTTCAGGTGTACAGCACAGCGATTCAGTTATATCTAGATCTAGATATTCTTTTTCAGATTATTTTCCCATATAGGTCATCCATAACATTGACTATAGTTCCCTGTGCTATATAGCAGGTCCTTGTTGGTTCCCCACTTGGTTTTGCTGTCACAGATGTCATCTTCCTCCTACCCCATTTTTTTTTCTTCTCCTCCTTATGTCCCTTTGGTGCTGAAGTGCCAGTGTTTTGTATTTTAGAGGGCAATTATTTGAAAAAGGTCAATCACTTACTCTTCTGTCCTATCCCTTCATACCTCTATCAGTCTATTTATTTTTAAAGTTTCCCTGGGGGNCTCCTCCTTATGTCCCTTTGGTGCTGAAGTGCCAGTGTTTTGTATTTTAGAGGGCAGTTATTTGAAAAAGGTCAATCACTTACTCTTCTGTCCTATCCCTTCATACCTCTATCAGTCTATTTATTTTTAAAGTTTCCCTGGGGGAAAAAAAATTAGAGTAAATCAGGAACTCTCTAACGAGCCAGAGTTTTCAGGAAATTCCAGCAAGAATCTTGAGGAGATAATTGTATACCAGGGGAGAAAATTGGGTGTGTACGCCGTAGTTCCACCAGAAAGAAAGTGTTTCGAAGTGGGTGGTGTCACCAAATAGTATTTGGACTCAATAATTATGAACTCAGTAATTATGAATAAAGTGATGTTTGCATTTGAACAAATAATTTCTAATTGAGTTGTTCACTGAGTGCAGGAACCATGATAAATAAGACCAAATTGGAAAGGCCCAGACAGGAGGGCAGTGATTCATTGTGGAAGGTGAGAAATGCTCAACTCTTGGGTCTTATTTGCCTTCAGCTGTTCCAGAAAGGGGTGGCGTGGCCAGGAGCCAGCAATGCCCAGAGCGCCAGTGAAAGCCCACTCCTTCACAGAGGTTTACAAAGCCCTTTCCCACACCTCATCTTGTTTGATCTCACCCCAGTGTCCTGAGAAGACAGGGCAGGTGCTCTTGTTTGTCCCTGTTTACAGCTGCGGAAACCAAGAGTTCAGTGACTCACCCAAGGTCACAGGACAGGGGCCGGAAGGGGTCACACTTCAGGCCAGCTCCTCCGACTTTCATCCCTATGTTCAGGCCACCCTGCTTCTCAGGACCTTCCAGGAGTTTCAGCTCATTGTCAGGAGACTAGGCACTGAGATCATGTATAAATGCATGTGTGTGCGTGCTCAATCGAGTCCAGCTCTTTGCGACCCCGTGAACTGTAGCCCACCCAGCTCCTCTCTCCATGGGATTTTCCAGGCAAGAATACTGGAGTGGGTTGCCATGCCCTCCTCCAGGGGATCTTCTTGACCCAGGGATTGAACCCGCATCTCCTGCACCTCGAGTCACTTGGGAAGCCCATGTGTAAACATGATGATGATGAAGTCACTCAGTCGTGTCCGACTCTTTGCGACCCCGTGGACTGTAACCTACTAGGCTTCTCCGTCCATGGGATTCTCCAGGCAAGAATACTGGAGTGGATTGCCATTTCCTTCTCCAGGGGATCTTCCCGACCCAAGGATCGAACCCGGGTCTCCCGCATTGGAGGCAGACGCTTTAAACTCTGAGCCACCAGGGAAGCCCTCTGAGCTGGCTGTAAAATGATGGTGAAAAAATGACCTGACCTTCTGGGGCTCAGGGAGTGGGCATGGTGCTGCTGCTGGCGAGGCCCAGAGGGCAGCTGTTTGCAGCTCAGGCTCACAGCTGCCAGTGCCTCACTTGCCCTCCAGGCAGGGAGAATCCAGAGAAAGAGACCCTAGAGAGGCAGCTCTCACAGGAGACAGACCAGAGGCAGAGGGACCAGGAGAATTCAGTTGATGAATTCTGGATATAGACTGTTCTTTGACGATGCACGTGAGGCGGTATTTAGGGCCCTCTGTGGTTAGCAAGAACAGATGCAGAGCAGGAAGCCAGCACCCGGCTCAGATTCAGAGACTCGAGAGCAGAGCGGGGCATGCAGACTGGAGACGCATCTTTCTGGCACCTTATTGTTGAAGGGGCTCCCTGGTCCATGAGAGAGGAGAACAGTAACTGTATCAGCCCCACTAACCCCTTCAAAGACTGCCGCTATTGACCAGAGGGTGCCATGCCGATTTCTTAGGAGGATCCTCAGTGCCCTCTGAGGCCCCACCCTTGATTATTTCTTCAACCTCAGGTCTCATCCCACGCCTGGCACATACAGCCCCCCGTCAGCTGACACCATCACCATGGCTCTCCAAACATTTACGACTCCACCTCCTTAGCTCTCTCCGGCTTCTAGGCCCTGCCCCAGGGCCCTGCCCCCTGTTCTGTGTACCAGCTTCACTTCCGGCTTCTAGGCCCTGCCCCAGGGCCCTGCCCCCGATCTGTGTACCAGCTTCACTTCCGGCTTCTAGGCCCTGCCCCAGGGCCCTGCCCCCGTTCTGTGTACCAGCTTCACTTCCGGCTTCTAGGCCCTGCCCCAGGGCCCTGCCCCCGTTCTGTGTACCAGCTTCACTTCCGGCTTCTAGGCCCTGCCCCAGGGCCCTGCCCCCGTTCTGTGTACCAGCTTCACTTCCGGCTTCTAGGCCCTGCCCCAGGGCCCTGCCCCCGTTCTGTGTACCAGCTTCACTTCCGGCTTCTAGGCCCTGCCCCAGGGCCCTGCCCCCGTTCTGTGTACCAGCTTCACTTCCGGCTTCTAGGCCCTGCCCCAGGGCCCTGCCCCCGTTCTGTGTACCAGCTTCACTTCCGGCTTCTAGGCCCTGCCCCAGGGCCCTGCCCCCGTTCTGTGTACCAGCTTCACTTCCGGCTTCTAGGCCCTGCCCCAGGGCCCTGCCCCCGTTCTGTGTACCAGCTTCACTTCCGGCTTCTAGGCCCTGCCCCAGGGCCCTGCCCCCGTTCTGTGTACCAGCTTCACTTCCGGCTTCTAGGCCCTGCCCCAGGGCCCTGCCCCCGTTCTGTGTACCAGCTTCACTTCCGGCTTCTAGGCCCTGCCCCAGGGCCCTGCCCCCGTTCTGTGTACCAGCTTCACTTCCTCCTTGCTGTCCCGACTGCTGTTGTTGTTATCCTTCAGCCGCTAAGTCCTTCCTGGCTCTTTGTGACCGCATGGACTGCAGCCCGCCAGGCTTCTCTGTCCTCCATGACCTCCTGGCCCGTGCTCCAATCCAGCTCCACTGAGTCGGCGACGCTGCTTAACCATCTCATCCTCTGCTGCCCCCTTCTCCTTTTGCCTTCAGTCTTTACTCCTACTCATCCTCCAGGTGGTGACCTAAAGGTCACTTTCCACAGGAAGCTTCTCTCCATCACCTCTTAGTCTTTTCTAGGTGAAGTCGGCCAGCCACACCCACCCACATTGATTTCTGTGCTTCCTCAAACGTCACTGTGAGTCTGATTCACACAGTCCATCCTCAAATCTGGCAATTGCTTGATAGAAACAGGGATGGCTAACCTGCTCACTATGTTACCCCCAGGTCAGGCATTGTGGTGTTTGTGGAATGATGAGCTGGATTAATTCTTTAATTAGTTTAGCTGGTAGTAAAATCTTGTGAACGAAAAGCATGTCTCCTCCATAGATGCTAAGTTCAGTCGGTCTCAGTTCAACAAAGCTGGACAAGCCCTCCAAGAGCATGTTACATAAACCCCCGAATGGACCTTGTGTCAAAATTCTGCTGCCAAAGTGAACAAGAGTCCTATTTAGAAAATTCTGTCTTAAGAAGGCTTATTTCTATCTGGGTGGGATCCAAGTTTTACTGAGGGCTTTAAATAATTGGGGAAAGACATTATCTTTGGAAACTCTTAAAAATCCAACCTCTGTCCCTTGATTCTTGCCAAATCTCCCCCACAGTTCACATTAAATGGATTACCCTGTCTTTAATCACATACTAAATGTCTGCATCTGTGGTTGGCACCAGCTAGCTCTGAAGCAGCTGCAATCGACTCGTACATGTCCTGCTATTAAAGCAGAAGGAATATTAGGTTACGAGCTCTAAGTAGTGAGTGAAAACAAGATCTTAATTTACTCAGTCAGTCAACTCTATCTAAGAGTCAGTTATACTCTAGGTACTAAACTGAGATAAACACGACATATTGCTTTTCTCTGGAGGGAACGCTCTTTAAGAAGTGTTTGGAGGACTAAAAATTTCTTATAATTGTATAGTCTCTGCTTCTCAGATTTCACTGTAAATAAACTCACCTGGAGGCCATGATGACTTGAGATTCTGGCTCAGTACATTTGGCGTGGAGCCTGAGACTCTGCATTTCCGACAGAGCTCCTGGATGACACCAGTGCTGCTGGTCTGGGGACCACACCATGAGCAGAAAGCGTCACAATATGATCTAAACAGAAAGACAATAAGCATATGCTCATTATCCCATGTGATTCCCATAAAAATTCCTGGGAAGGATGTTTCCGGCAGTCTAATGGTTAAGACTTCACCTTCCAGTCAGGGGATGTGGGTTCAATTCCTGATCTGGGAGCTAAGAGCACACAAGCCTTGCAGCCAAGGAAGCAAAACGTAAAACAGAAGCAATATTGTAAGAGATTCAATAAAGACTAAAAATGGTCCATATCAAAACAGTGTTTAAAAATAAAAGGCTGGGAGTGGATAAGGGAGAAACTTTATGACCCTTTTGCAAATGAAACATTGAATCCAGGAGAAATACTACTTTCCTCAGTGGTGTCACTATGAATCAACCAATAGTTAAGATCAAGATTAATTTATTCATACCCAGGACCTCAAATCCCCAACTTAATCCTTTACAGGCTCCCTACCCTTGACTGCTGGTCACAGCCATGATGCTATTCTGCCTCAGGACAAGACCTCGTATCCATCGGGGGCTAATTAAGCCCCACAGTAACACAATGGCAGCCATAGCCCTCTCCTCTGGGATTGGCCTCCGCTGACCATCACGAGTTTGGCCACTCCCAGGAAAATGGACAGAGGACACCTGGGAGCAGAATAAGAAGAGGTTTGTATTCTAGAAGCACCTGTTCCCTCTGGGTCTTAGCAAAATCTCTGTGCACCCATCATCTCTGCCTCTGCACTTCTGTCGGGTCCTTACTCAAGTTACTCACAGATGACAAGCCACGCTCCTAAGAGGAATGGACCAGAACTGCCCCTGAGGGGCACCTGGTACGTGTAGGACACGGCTCAGATGTTTCTCCTGAGCTACCTCATTTAGCAGCTGCCGTGTGGGAAAGACTGTCACGTGAGCACTCACTGATTCATTTAACAGTTATTAAGGACCACCTATCGGCTTCTCTGGTGGCTCAGTGGTAAAGAAACTGCCTGAAATGCAAGAGACACAGGAGAGGCAGGGCTGACCTCCGGGTTGGGAAGAAGCCCTGAAGGAGGGCATGGCATCCCACTCCAGTATTCTGGCCTGGAGGAGTCCATGGACAGAGCCGGCAGGCGGTCTACAGTCTACGGGACAACTCTCTGCAAAAAGCTGGACACCGCTGAAGCGGCTGCACTCATCACAGCACAGTGAGGTCGCCTGTATTCTAGTCACTGAATATTGATAAATAGAGATAAAACTCATTCCTTCCCTTCAAGCGATTCTTGTAACAGGTAGGTTACATGCCAAAATGACCCCGCTAGAAAGTGTGCCTCAGGAACAGAAAACTATTATTTGCCCAGCCTAAATTCATCACTTTTTTCCAATCTTAATGAACTTTTGGTTTCTATATAGAGATGCTCTACATAGTAAGCAAAAACAAGACCCAGAGCTGACTGAGGCTCAGATCGTGAACTTGTTGTGAAATTCAGACTTAAATTGAAGAAAACAGGGAAACCCACTTGGCCATTCAGGTATGACCTAAATCAAATTCCTTACAATTATACAAATAGATTCAAGGGATTAGATCTCATAAATAGAGTGCCTGAAGAACTATGGATGGAGGTGCATGACATGGTACAGGAGGCAGTGATCGAAACCACCCCCAAGAAAAAGAAATCCAAAAAGGCAAAATGGTTGTCTGAGGAGGCCTTACAAATAACTGAGGAAAGAAGAGAAATTAAAGGCAAAGGAGAAAAGGAAAACTAAACCCATCTGAATGCAGAGTTCCAAAGAATTGCAAGGAGAGATAAGAAAGTCTTCCTAAGTGATCAATGCAAACAAATAGAGTAAAGCAATGGAATGAGAAAGAATGGAGATTTCTTTAAGAAAAGTAGAGATAACAAGGGAATATTTCATGCAAACATGGGCACAATAAAGGACAGAAATGGTATGGACCTAACAGAAGCTGTTAAGAAAAGGTGGCAAGAATACACAGAAGAACTATGCAGAAAAGACCTTAATGACCCAGGTAACCATGATGGTCTGATACCTCACCTGGAGTCAGACATCTTGGAGTGTGAAATAAAGTGGGTCTTAGAAAGTATCACTACAAACAAAGCTAGTGGAGGTGATGGAATTCCAGTTGAGCTATTTCAAATTCTAAAAGATGATGCTGTGAAAGTGCTGCACTCAATATGCCAGCAAATTTGGAAAACTCAGCAGTGGCCATAGGAGTGGAAAAGAGAAGTTTTCATTCCAATCCCAAAGAAGGGCAATGCCAAATACTGTTCAAACTATCACACAGTTGCACTTGTTTCCCATGCTAGCAAAGTAATGCTCAAAATTATCCAAGCTAGGCTTCAACGGCACATGAACTTAGAACTTCAGATGTTCGAGCTGGTTTAGAAAAGGCAGAGGAACCAAAAATCAAATTGCCAACCTCTATTGGATCATAGAAAAATCAAGAGAGTTCCAAAAAACATCTACTGCTACTTCATTGACTTGACTAAAGCCTTTGACTATGTGGATCACAACCAAATGGAAAGTTCTTCAAGAGATGGGAATACCAGACCTCACCTTACCTGCCTTCTGAGAAATATGTATGCAGGTCAAGAAGCAACAGTTAGAACAGAACATGGAACAGCAGACTGGTTCCAAATTGGGAAAGGAGTGCATCAAGGCTATATATTGTCACCTTGCTTATTTAACTCATATAGAGTAAATCAATATGAAATGCCAGGCTGGATGAATCACAAGCTGCAATCAAGATTGCAGGGAGGAATATCAACAACCTCAGATATTCAGATGACACCAAAAGGAACTAAAGAGCCTCATGATGAAAGTGAAAGAGGAGAGTGAAAAAACTGGCTTAAAACTCAACTTTCAAATAACTAAGATCATGGTATCCAGTGCCATCACTTCATGCAACTCGTCATGCAACTCGACTGTTTCATGACAGAATTTATTTTCATGGTCTTGAAAATCACTGCAGATGGTGACTACAGACATGAAATTAAAAGACACTTGCTTATTGGAAGAAAAGCTATGACAAACCTAGAGAGCTTATTAAAAATCAGAGACACTGCTTTGCCAACAAAGGTCCATCTAGTCAAAGCTATAGTTTTCCAGCAGTTATGTGTGGATGTGAGATTTGGACCATAAAGAAGGCTGAGCATGGAAGAATTGATGCTTTTGAACTATGGTGTTGGAGAAGACCTTTGAGATTTCCTTGGACTGCAAGGAGATCAAACCAGTCAATCATAATGTAAATCAATCCTGAATATTCATTGGAAGGACTGATGCTGAAGCTGAAGCTGCAATACTTTGGCCACCGGATGCAAAGAACTGACTCATTGGAAAAGACCTTGATGCTGGGAAAGATTGAGGGCAGGAGGAGAAGGGGATGACAGAGGATGAGATGGTTGGATGGCATCACTGACTCGATGGACAAGAGTTTGAACAAGCTCTGGGTGATGATGAAGAACAGAGAAGCCTGGCATGCTGCGGTTCTTGGGGTGGCAAAGAATCAGGCATGACTGAGTAACTTAACAATGATGAACTTAAAAAAAAAAAAAAAACTGGCTTAAAACTCAACATTCAAAAAACTAAGATCATGGCATCTGGTCCCATCAGTCCCTGGCTAATGAAAGTGAAAGTAAAAGTCGCTCAGTTGTGTCCAGATCTTTGTGACTCCATGGACTACAGTGTATGAAATTCTCCAGGCCAGAATACTAGAGTGGGTAGACTTTCCCTTCTCCAGGGGATCTTGCTAATCCAGGAATCAAACCCAGGTCTCCCTCATTGCAGGTGGATTCTTTACCAGCTGAGCCACAAGGGAAGCTTCATGGAAAATAGATGGGACAAATTGGAAACAGTGACAGAGTTTATTTTCTTGGGCTCCAAAATCACTGTGGATGGTGACTGCAGCTACAAAATTAAGACACTAGCTCCTTGGAAGAAAAGCTATGACAAACCTAGATAGCATATTAAAAAATAGAGACATCACTTTGCCAACAGAAGTCTGTATTGTCAAAACCATTTTTTTTTTTTCAGTAGTCATGTAGGGATGTGAGGTTTGGACCATAAAGAAGGCTGAGCACAGAAGAATTGATGCTTCTGAACTAAGGTGCTGCGTAAGACCCTTGAGACTCCCTTGGACAGCAAGGAGATCCAACCAGTCCATCCTAAAGGAAATCAGTCCTGAATATTCATTGGAAGGACTGGTGCTGAAGCTGAAGCTCCAGTACATTAGCCTGATGTGAAGAGCAGACTCACTGGAAAAGACCCTGATGCTGGGAAAGATTGGTGGCAGGAGGAGAAGGAGGCGACTGAGGATGAGATGGTTGGACAGCATCATTGACTCGATGGACATGAGTTTGAGCCAACTCCGGGAGATGGGGAAGGACAAAGAAGCCTGGTGTGCTGCGGTCCGTGGCGTCACAAAGACTTGGGACTGAACAACAAAATGAACTTTGGAGGACAACAGCCCTCATCCTCTTGAAGATCTGTTAATGATCCAGAGATTATGATTCGGCAAGTCTGTGAGCGGCCCAACCAAGTACATGTTCACAGTCACACTGAGTGATTCAGGTTCCAGCAAACTGCAGATCACACATTGAGGATCAGGACTTCTGACCAACTGTAGAAGTCAGACCGGACTGGACACTGCTTGATGCGGAGAGAGGAAAGATGCTCCCACGTTGGAGACATGGAGCTGATTGAAAAGAAGAGGGCTGTTATTGCATGCAACCACATTTGAAAGCGATATAACAAGTGTCACATGGGAGCTCAGGAATGCAGCCTTGCTAGAATGCTAGAGGGCTGGCCCGGTGTGTGGGTAAGGCAGCTCATGAGAACCACCCCATGCCACTCACATCACATCATGGTATTATGCTTGGTGTTCCTTCGTGCCAGTGACCTGCCATATGATTATCACTTTGTGGTTTTCAGCCCCACAGTTTTAAGAGATGAGTCACTTGGATCCTGGATGAACACAACAGTACACACCCCTACTAACCAAAGAGTTAGGACTAACCCTGTGTACCAGGACTCCGAGGGAACCAACTGCAGCCACCAAGTTGAACACAGAAGAAGGGAACAGTGAACCCATGTTGACAGAGGCACTGATCCCAGCTCGACAGACTCAGGATGACTGAGGTAGTGAAAAGAGCCCTTGGCTGAGAGCCGAGAGGGCTGGATTATATGGATCTAACCATTATCTGATTGCAGGAGCCTCAGTAAGCCGTCGAGAAGGCAATGGCACCCCACTCCAGTACTCTTGCCCGGAAAATCCCGTGGATGGGGGAGCCTGGTGGGCTGCCATCTATGGGGTCAGACATGACTGAAGCAACTTAGCAGCAGCAGCAGCAGCAGTAAATCATGGCTCCACCCTGGGTCACAGTGTCCTCATGAATAAAAGGCTTTCGGCTCTGGTTTTCTGAAAGCCTTCCACTTGACTAATGGGAAAAAGCCCTTGCTCATCTTTTCTCATTACATCCTTCACTCCTGGAAGGCTGGCCCACTCCCTAGAAAGTGTCTGAGTCTCTCTCATTCCACAGCCCACCTCCCCCTACTCCTCCTCTTTGCAAGGTTACTGAACTATGTCATAGAATCAGGAAGATGTGACCCAGAAGGAGAAAGTAAACGGACATATTTCAACAACAACAGTTTGTAGCTTTTCCTTCTAGGATGTTGTGATTACCTTGAGTCTGTATCACCACCAGCCAAACTCTGTGTTTTTCTATTTTAATTCTTAAATTCTAGGAGAGGGAGAATCCCACTGGCCCAGATGGAGTTGTATGTCTACTCCTGGCTCAACCAGGTGTAGCCAGGTGGGCAGGGTCACTAAATGGAAACATGGCCAGTTATCCTCCGTGGCATGTGAGATGCAGTCCCCAGGGAGTGGGGTAGCCATGTCAGGGCTGCAAGGCAGGAGAATTCCTGGGAGACCTGAGCCTTTCCTGTCCTTTCAAGTATTTCCAACTTCTGTTCATACTTGTCTTTTTCCCCGGCCATTAGAGCGCTGCCCTAGATCCTCCGCAATGCACACACGAGGTACTGTGTCCTCCCATTATGTCATTCTCTCCACCCCCAGAGGTTGGCCCTCACTCGGAGCTCATGAATTCTGGAGCTGGTGGAACACACTACTTCTGTTCATACTTGTCTTTTTCCCCGGCCATTAGAGCGCTGCCCTAGATCCTCCGCAATGCACACACGAGGTACTGTGTCCTCCCATTATGTCATTCTCTCCACCCCCAGAGGTTGGCCCTCACTCGGAGCTCATGAATTCTGGAGCTGGTGGAACACACTGCTATGATCCACCTTATCAGAATGCCATCCCACCACCACCCCCGCTCCTCCCGGAAATCCTGTAAATAAACCTTTAGGCCACAGTGATTATAATGCACAGGGTTGTGCTGGATGCTGGGGATAAAGATAAGCTCACCTGTACATAATCGCTGATTCCAGGAGGGACATCAGGAGAGAGACTAGGGAACAGGTAGCAACATAATACAACAGCTTCCAAGTGCTTTCAAAGGCTCAGTACAGAAAGCAGAGGATGACTTTGGGAAGGTGACACTCTCCTGAATAGTCCCTTAGAGAAGTAGAAGATGTCCAGGAGTACAGTATAGCAAGTACACTAGGCAGGAGGAAGGGCATGTGGAAGGCTTGGAGGTTTTCCCATGATACACTGAAGGAGAGGAACATCATATCTGAGGCCGGAAATCCAGTGAGGATGAGGCTGGAGGGCTGGGAAGGGGCTCGCCTGGGTCAGGCTGAATGGACCAGGCTGAAATCTGTGAAGTGCTAAGGGAAGGGGGAGCAGAGGGAGACAGGGAGGCAGAGAGACCAGCAGGGAGGTAACAGCAGTCATCCAGGTGAGAGGTGATGAAGACATCCTACAAAGTACAGCTGAAGCTAAAGCCTAAAAGACAGAAAGGAACCAACTACAGAAAGATCACAGCGAAGAAAATTCCAGAGAGAGAAAGACAAAAAATCAAAAGTCGGGCTTCCCTGCTGGCTCAGTGGTTAAGGATCCATCTGCCAATGCCAGGAGACACGGGTTCAATCCCTGATCCAGGAGGATCCCATACGACTCGGAGCAACAAAGTCTGGCACCAGAACTACTGAACCTGCGCTCTGGATAGAGCCTGTGTTCAGCAAAAGAGCAGCCACTGCAATGAGGAGGCCGTGCCCCACGAGAACAGACCCTGCCCTCCACTCGTGAGAAAGTCCCCTCAGCAACACTGCAATGAGGAGGCCATGCCCCACGAGAACAGACCCTGCCCTCCACTCGAAAGTCCCCTCAGCAACGAAGACCCAGACCAATCAAAAATAAAATAAATATTTAAAGAAATCAAAAGTCCCCAAAAAAGGAAACAGCATGGCTTGCGGAAGGAATAGAAAGTAGGCTAGTGAGTGGCTTGTGAGCTTCCCTGATAGCTCAGTTGGTAAAGAATCCTCCTGCAATGCAGGAGACCCCGGTTCAATTCCTGGGTCGGGAAGATCCACTGGAGGAGGGATAGGCTACCCACTCCAGTGTTCTTGGGCTTCCCTTGTGGCTCAGCTGGTAAATAATCTGCCTGCAGTGTGGGAGACCTGAGTTCGATCCCTGGGTTGGGAAGATCCCCTGGAGAAGGGAAAGGCTACCCACTCCAGTATTCTGGCCTGGAGAATTCCATGGACTGCACAGCCCATGGGGTCACAAAGAGTTGGACACGGCTGTCTGATTTCACTTCACTTAACTCAGTGGGTGGCTAAAGAAAATAAGAACAGTGAGGTCCAGATGATAGGTAAAGACTGAAGTTGACCTAGTAAACTGGGAGAAGGAGTCTGGATTTTCTTTGGAGCGTTTTATACAATCAACTCACATGATCGCATTAACATTTGCTTTTAAATTGTCTTCTTGTGCAGACAGTAGGCTGAGTGAAATCAGATCGGAACTATTGATGTATTTCAGGAAAGAATGAGATCACCCAGGGATGAGGTGAAGTGGCAGGGTAACATGGGCAGATCAGGAGAAGTTTTGTAGGAAAAATTGACGGGAGTGGCTGGCGTCTTAGGTGAGGGATGGTGAGGGAAGGAAAGCAAGCTTGTCTCATTGGCAAGGGCAACGGGATGCGCAGCAGCACCATTTACTGAGGTGGGAAGAGAGTCAAAATGAATGAGGTTTTATTCCGAGGTAGGGGACAGAGGTTATATGGAAATCAAGCGTCCTCCTTTGAATGTATGATGTTTGAGATGCATTTTAGACATCAAAGTGGAGGAGCCAGGTAGAAGACGGTTGTACAGATTTCCCTTTGTGACTAGAGACATAAACTTGAGTTTCATTAGCCTGGAGATGGCATTAGAAGATACGGGACTGGATATGATTACTAAGAGAGTGAGACAGAGAAGAAAAGGAGACTCAGGAACAAACCAACATTTTAAACTGAAGAACGGGAGGAAATCGAAGAGCAACAGCCTGTGAATTGGGAGTAAAGAGAGTCGTGGTTTCAGAGAAGCTGAAGCAGGGGTGGGAGAGGGGATTAAAATGTAGCTTAAGAAGAAAAAAAAAAAATGGCCAACTCTGCCTAATTTTGCAGAGGGTGAGCAAAATGAAAACTGAGAAATAACCATTGGATTTATACCCCCAAGCCCTGGGCCCACAACCAGCACAAAGTAGACGCTCAATAAACAAAAGCTGAATGAAGTAGCTGAAGACTGCACTCAGGGCTGGCAACATTTTTGGTTTCCAGGGTGCCACTTCTCATCCTGCTTCCTCGGTGACAGACATTGATAATCAATTACTGCATTGTTGTTGTTGTTGTTGTTTTAAATCCAGTTTCAGCCCTGGAATCCTTCAGCTCTAGGCAAACACTGTCAAGTAATTGGAATGGTCATGCAAATTTAAGCCAATTTGCAGCTCCTGGTATAGACTAAAGACTCTGGACACATCTTTCTATCAGAGCTATTCAACAATGGAGTCTTACAGGGGCAGCTTTGCGAGCGACCATGGACCATCCGCAAGGGGCCCTGCAGAGGGAATTCCTACTTGAATGAGGACTGAACAAGTGATACTTAGGCTCCTGGGAGAATCCACAGTTCAGTTGGTGGTTCTCCTTCCCCCCGCCCCCACGCAGCAGCTCAAAACACAAAGAGAAAAATCCAACCCAGCCTAGATTAATACGTGGAAATCAAATATTTCTTAAAACTCCCTTCTGTGCATTCCTTCTCTCTCTTATCTTTATTGGCCTCCTGAAATGTCTTATCTGCAAAGGCAAGATTCTGTTCTAAATCTCTGTCTGTGAACACAATTACCAATTCTGCTTCCTCCACCAGGTAAAAATGAATCACTGAACGCCAGACGTTACCTTAACTCATCCACCTGGCCATAGGCAGACTGGCTTCATCCCCGAGTGATGTACACCCCCACATAAAGTAAGAGCAGACAGCTTCATTCTTCTGTCCAACGCACCGAGCATTATGGAGAAACATCTGCTGCAGACAAATCTTGGGTCTTTGGAGCCCTTACTATTTTAAATGTATTCCTCACCACCACCTGGAGGCTCCTGAGTCCATTTGTGGACTTTTCCACCTCACGCTGCCTTGCAAGCTAATGAGAAGTTGGTTCATAGGCATGCAAGTTGTGGCTCTTGTATTAAAATCCCTGCATCCATATTGCAGCAGGAAAAACAGAGAATTTACCATCAGGAGTCTCTTGGTACCTTCCATCCTGTCTCACCTTGGATAACTGCCTCAACAAACACGTTCTATGCGCCAGATTCTATCCTGGTTTCTAGAGGAGAATGTAGAGGTTCGGCAAGGAATGAGATATCATCCCTTTTCCCACCTGGGGCTCATGAAGGGGCCATCCTATGCATCCCTCTGAAGTGACAGACAAGATGCTGTGTGTACGTGCATATAGGTCTCCAGTGGGTGGCCTGTCATTTTCACTGGATTCTGCATCCAAAGAGACTAGTGGTCGATGGGACGCTAAAGACAGCTCCCTTTCCTTCATCTCCAATCAGTCACCATGGCTTGTCAGTTTTATTCCCCTAAATCGATGTTAAGTCTAGTCCCTTGTCTCCATGCCTCCACCCTACCCCAAACTACCCTTATCTCCATGGGTAACTGAAAATGGCTCCCTCATGGCCTCCCCATGGTGTCTTTTCCCTTCTCCATCTGTTCTCCAAACAGCATCTAGAATGTATTATCAGCCATCTGTTCTCCAAACAGCATCTAGAATGTATTTTCAGATCTCTAATCTGATCATTTCAATCCTTTGCTTCAGTGTTCAGTTCAGTCACTCAGTCGTGTCCGACTCTTTGCGACCCCGTGGACTGCAGCACACCAGGCCTCCCTTGTCCATCACCAACTCCTTGAGCTTGCTCAAACTCATGTCCATTGAGTCAGTGATGCCATCCAACCATCTCATCCTCTGTTGTCCTCTTCTCCTCCTACCTTCAATCTTTCCCAGCATCAGGGCCTTTTCCAATGAGTCGGCTCTTCACATCAGGTAGCCAAAGTATTGGAGCTTCAGCATCAGTCCTTCCAATGAATATTCAGGACTGATTTCCTTTAGGATGGACTGGTTTGAAGTCAACCATAGAGGGAAACTGAAGGCCTCAGATCAAAGGGAGAAAAGCAGGAGGCAACAGGCATTGCTGACAAGTTGCTTTCTTACATTGCTGTAAGAAGGACAAGTACAAAGACCTGAAAACACAGAAAGGAGCAGAGGTTTGTGGAGGAACTGGAGAGTGAGTGCAATAGACGTGGAAAGCCCACCCCCACCCCTCGCTAATTCTCCTTCTGGGAGGGAGGGACTCCTCGCCCCGATGCTGTGGAACCCTGCAGCCATCAGCTCCTTAGTCATCGCCTCTGCTGTGGAGAACAGCCTGACCCAGGGTCTCCTGATCCAGGAGCACTCGCTGAGACTTAAGGTAATCATAGGGGACCTTTCTGGAAGCTTTCTAGCTCCAGGGAGCCCAGTGGGGCTGGCAGAGGCCACGGTGACCCCGCGTCATCACAGCTTAACTTAATATTCCCTCCACCTTCCTTGTTCAGATGTTGGTCTTCCCGCGGAGCACTGAACTCCATATCAAGGTCAGCCTTGGTGAGGAGTGGATTTACAGCCTCCTGTAGGAGTGGGTTTACGCAGGAAAGCCAACTGGAAACTGAGTTTGGGGCTAGACGCTGAGGACCCCCAGTGCTGTGTCATTAGACAGCAACTATTCCTGTGAACAGTGAGAAACGAGAGGCTGCTGAGGTTATAGCCCAGTATTGAAAAACCTTCCTGGTGACACAGTGGGAGAAGGAAAGGAACTTGGCAGGAGACCCCTGGACCAGTCCAGGGAGGAGAAAAGTGAGGCGCCAGCTGGAGAAGGGGTGGGTCATGGGGAGAAAGGCTGGGGTTGAGAAATGGAGGAGGAAAAAGCCACAGGCCCTGGGACATGGCGACTGTGGGCAAGGTAACGGATGAGGGACAATGACACAGAGGGAGTATGCTGAGTCCCAGGTATGGTGGGGAACACGGGGGACTTGGGCTGGGAGCAACATCTGTAGCTAACAGTGCTGCATTATATACTTAGCATTCTGATGAACGGAGAGATCTTACGTTAAGCATTTTATCACCAGAAAATAATAAATAAATAAAGAGAGAAGTAGGAACCACTGCAAGGAAATCCAACCAGTCCATCCTAAAGGAGATCAGTCCTGGGCGTTCCCTGGAAGGACTGACGTTGAAGCTGAAACTCTAATATTTTGGCCACCTGATGTGAAGAGCTGACTCATTTGAAAAGACCCTGATTCTGGGAAAGATTGAGGGCAGGAGGAGAAGGGGACAACAGAGGATGAGATGGCTAGGTAGAATCACCAGCCCAATGGACATGAGTTTGGGTAAACTCTGGGAGTTGGCGATGGACAGGGAGGCTGGCGTGCTGCGGTTCACGGGGTCACAAAGAGTCGGACACCACTGTGTAGAAAGAAAGAGAAGAAAGTGAAGTCACTCAGTCATGACTAACTCTTTGTTACCCCTACCAGGCTCCTCCGTCCATGGGATTTTCCAGGCAAGAGTACTAGAGTGGGTCGCCATTTCCTTCTTCAGGGGATCTTCCCCACCCAGCGATCAAACCTGGGTCTCCGCATGGCAGGCAGATGCTTTACCATCTGAGCCACCAGGGAGAAGGCAGAGAATGTGCAGAGGATGAGTTAAACTGACTGGTTATGGTTTCACAGGTGTACGCTTATCTCAGACTCAGGCAATTATATGCACAGGTAGATACAGCTCTTTGCATGTCAGTTATGCCCCTATCAGTTCAGTGCAGCTCAGTCGCTCAGTCGTGTCCGACTCTTTGCCAACCCATGGATCACAGCACGCCAGGCTCCTCTGTCCTTGGGATTTCCCAGGCAAGAATACTGCAGTGGGTTGCCGTTTCCTTCTCCAGGGGTTTTTCCCAACCCAGGGGTCGAACCCGGGTCTCCTGCATTGCAGGCAGATGCTTTGCCGTCTGAGTCACCAGGGAAGTCATCGTATAAATGACCGTTTGTTAAGATCTTGGGGGTTTTTCTTGGATAGGGTCAAGCATTATGTTGCTAAAGAACATTTTCACGTCAGAGAGGTCTTCAGAGAAGCAAAGAACAAAAGGTATGGACTTGCAGCAGTGGAAAACCAATGCTGTGTAAATAACTTGTTATTGTTATTCAGTGGTGAAGTCATGTCTGACTCTTTGTAATTCCACGGACCAGGCTCCTCTGTCCTTCACTATCTCCTGGAGTTGCCTCAGATTCATGTCCATTGAGTCAGTGACGCTATCTAACCATCTCATCCTCCACAACACCCTTCTGTTTTTGCCTTCAATCTTTCCCAGTATCAGGATCTTTTCCAATGAGTTGGCTCTTCACATCAGGTGGTCACAGTATTGGAGCTTCAGCTTCAGCATCAGGTTAGACACCATCACGAATGGGCATGAATTTGATCAAACTCCAGGAGATAGCGGAGGACATAGGAACCTGGCATGCTGCAGTCCATGGGGTCGCAGAGTCAGGCATGACAGTAGTGACTGAACTATGGTGACAAATATGTTCTGGTATAAAAGTATATGTTAATTTATATGTTAATTATGTGTTTACACATAATTAACATAAAATATATGTTAATTCTGTGTTTACACAACCCATTCCAGCATTCTTGCCTGGAGAATCCCATGGACAGAGGAGCCTGGCAGGCTACAGTCCATGGGGTCACAGAGTCAGACTGAGTGATGAACACTTGGCCAGTCACCAGAAGCAATCTGTGCATATGCATAAAGCCATATATTCTGACTTTTAAATGATTTTATGTTTCCCTATACACACTGGCTTTCTAGAACCTGCAGAAGACGCTCCTCTTCCTCTTGTCATTTTTTCCTAGGATAGGAGCCAACCTTGAGCTGGGGTCTTAATTGCCTGTTTTGTATACAGAACCTCCCTCAACCTTTCTGCAACCCTGTAAGGGAAATATTACCATCTTCCTCCTCCAGAGGGGGAGGAAGCTAAGACCCAGAGCAGGGAAAATATTTGCTCCAGTTGCCCAGCAAAGGGGTAGATCTGGGATTTTAATATGGATCTTTGGACTCCAGAGTCCACGTTCTCGCAACATGACTGAATAAATGTTTGCTCCTTCCAACGCTCTTTTCTATAAATCTTACTCCAACCTTTTGAAGTGAAGAATTGTTTGAGGAACAGGAAAGGTGCTTTTCTGCACCCTCATAGCAGAGAATGGTTCACCAAGCTGGGAGGCAGGGCCACAAGAAAGCTGGAGGGTCTCTCTGTACTTGTTCACCAAGATGGAGGGCAGGGCCACAAGAAAGCTGGAGGGTCTCTCTGTACTTGCAGAGTTCTGGCTGTCAGATGGTGAAAACTCAAGGCTGACGCCATGGCTCTTCAGCTACCCAGTTGTGAGCCCAAGTGGAGAGAATGCTATTAGGAGGAAAACCCATACAGGTCATTTCACAGTGAGCGATAGATGGAATTAACGTTATTGACACTGAAAAGTTTCAGAGACAAATGAGTCAGTAGTGAGTTTGCTATTGAAACTGCATGCTCTCTGCTGTTACTCAAATACTTACAGAAAAAAGAAATTTCTTGATCAACACATACAAAATTTGGGACTGAAAACCACATAAAATGTAGAAGAAAAGCAACCTATATCTTATATTTTCAGTGCACACATGTACAGGTGAGCATGTGCACACACAGACACAGACACTCTGATTTGTGTGCATAATTCCAGGCTTGCCATTCCCCTTTAAGAGTTTGTGTGTGTGTGTGTGTCTTCTGTTAGCATTAGACCTTTCATAACCCAATCCCTCTTTCCCTCCTTGTAATGACCCTCTCTAGTCCCTTCATTAAATATCCAGATTCTACTGGTCATTTCAGAAGCAGTTGTAATCTCTGACTCAGAAATGCAGATCATAAGAGGGCATGACCTGTTTGCACACCAGTGAGAAGTTTAGGTGCTCCCCAATTTTAGTGGAGACAGGCATGTCATCTTCGTGTTGTATCAACCCTTTCTTTTTCTGAGAGTCTTTCTCAGCACGTAGTTCATACATCTATTATAGGGCTCGACATCATGCATTGCAAGTATTTCCATCCACCTCGTAAACTCAGAAAATATTTGATGCATGAGAATGGACACATGGTAGCATCTTTGCCATTAAACTATGGGACTCATAAGGGTAGCATCCTTATATTATTCATTTTGCTGTTCTCTCTGTGCTTGGCATATTGTTTTTAACAAAGTAGGTGCTCGATGAGTATTAAAGGGATGTATTTGCATCCATCAGATTGCTACCAATGATCACAAATTTGTCATATTCTTCATGACACTGGGTGCCTCTTAAAAACAGAGGCAAACTGATTATCTGATAACACAGAGATCTTACCAGGGTGAAGGAGGAGCATGAGGAAATCCATGTGCAAGACTAACACAGATGCTGCTGCGTCAAATTATTCCAACATTTAAAACTGCATAGGATGTAGAACTGATGGAGCATCGAATGTGAGAGGACAACTCGACACTTGTGGAAAAGAAATCTTCTGGCCCATTTTGGTGAAGCAGAGTCATCCATCTCAACCTTAGGAAGTTAATGCCAACGATAATAATAGCTACCGCCGTTTAGTAATTTACCGTGTGCCAGATGCTTGCAAAGCCCTTTAGAATATTAGCACATTAAATGTGTCTCATTAGCTCCCACGAGGAAAGAATTATTACTATTCGCATTCCATATCCCAATTTGGAGATTAAGCTTCAACAAACTCCAGTAATTTGCCCAAAGCTTCAGAACTGCTAGTTGAAGAGGGGATTCAAATTCAGATCTGCTGCTCTCAAAGTCCAGGCTCTAAGCTACTCTGTTCTGTAAGTGAAATACAGACATTGAGTGATCCTTTGAGTTGAATTGCAGAGGGCATCATCTACTACAGGGGTCTCCAGCCTCCAGGATCTAATGCCTGGCAATCTGAGGTGAAGCTGATGTCATAAAAATAGAAATAAAGTGCACAGTCAATGCAATCCCCTTGAATCATCCCCAAACCATCCCCCATTCTGGTCCATGGAAAAACTGTCTTCCACAAAACTGGTCCCTGGTGCCAGAAGACTGGATACCACCTATAGACCCTAGTCTCATTTTACAAAGAAGAAAAATGAAATCCAGAGAGATGAAAAAAATACAGAACTTAGAATCTCATGACCAAAATGTACTTTAAAATTCAGTTAAACACCCTAACATCCGACTGCTGACTTAACATCTGCTTTTGTTTTCAATAGCTTTATTGACATATGATTCACAAACCATACAATGTACCCATTTAAAGTTACAATTCAGTGGTTTTTAGAATAGTCACAAAGTTGTGTGACAGTCACCATATTCAAATTTTAGGACATTTTTCATTCCCCTAAAAGAACCCATATAAGTCTGAATTTGGCAATAAGGAGCTCATGATCTGAGCCACAGTTAGCTCCTAGTCTTGTTATTGCTGACTGTATAGAGGTTCTCCATCTTTGGCTGCAAAAAATATAATCAATCTGATTTTGGTGTTGGCCATCTGGTGATGTCCATGTGTAGAGTCTTCTTTTGTGTTGTTGGAAGAGAGTGTTTGTTATGACCAATGTGTTCTCTTGACAAAACTCTTTTAGCCTTTGCCCTGCTTCATTCCATACTCCAAGGCAAAATTTGCCTGTTACTCCAGGTGTTTCTTGACTTCCTACTTTTGCATTCCAATCCCCTATAATGAAAAGGACATCTTTTTTGGGTGTTAGTTCTAAACATTTTCTAAAACCAGCCTGAACATCTGGAAGTTCACGGTTCATGTACTGCTGAAGCCTGGCTTGGAGAATTTATTAGCGTGTGAGATGAGAGCAATTGTACGGTAGTTTGAGCATTCCCTGGCTTTGCCTTTCTTTGGGATTGGAATGAAAACTGACCTTTTGCAGTCCTGTGGCCACTGCTGAGTTTTCAAAATTTGCTGGCATATTGAGTGCAGCACTTTCACAGCATCATCTTTCAGGATTTGAAATAGCTCAACGGGAATTCCATCACCTCCACTAGCTTTGTTCGTAGTGATGCTTCCTAAGGCCCACTTGACTTCACATTCCAGGATGTCTGGCTTTAGGTGAGTGATCACACCATCATGATTATCTGGGTCGTGAAGGTCTTTTTTGTACAGTTCTTCTGTGTATTCTTGCCACCTCTTAATATCTTCTGCTTCTGTTAGGTCTATACTATTTCTGTCCTTTATTGAGACCATCTTTGCATGAAATTTTTCCTTGGTATCTCTAATTTTCTTGAAGAGATCTCTAGTCTTTCCCATTCTGTTGTTTTCCTCTATTTCTTGGCACTGATCACTGAGGAAGGCTTTCTTATCTCTCCTTGCTATTCTTTGGAACTCTGCATTCAGATGCCTGTATCTTTCCTTTTCTCCTTTGCTTTTTGCTTCTTTTCTTTTCACAGCTATTTGTAAGGCCTCCTCAGACAGCCATTTTGCTTTTTTGCATTTCTTTTCCATGGGGAT
>SJYX01002054.1:460424-500952 GCA_006410675.1 Oreotragus oreotragus
CTAAAGATCAGTCCTGGGTGTTTAATGGAAGCAATGATGCTGAAGCTGAAACTCCAGTACTCTGGCCACCTCATGTGAAGAGTTGACTCATTGAAAAAGACTCTGATCCTGTGAGGGATTGGGGGCAGGAGAGGAAGGGGACGACAGAGGATGAGATGGCTGGTTGGCATCACCGACTCGATGGACCTGAGTTTGAATGAACTCCGGGAATTGGTGATGGACAGAGAGGCCTGGCATGCTGCGATTCATGGGGTCACAAAGAGTCAGACATGACTGAGCGACTGAACTGAACTGAACTGAAAAGTATCCCTGGGCTTCCCTGATAGCTCAGCTGGTAAAGAATCTGCCCACAGTGCAGAAGACCCTGGTTCAGTTCCTGGGTTAGGAAGATCCCCTGGAGGAGGGCATGATACCCTGCTCTAATATTGTTGCCTGGAGAATTCCCGTGAACAGAGGAGCCTAGTGGGCTACAGTCTATAGGGTCACTAAGGGTCAAACACAACTGAGCAAGTAAGCACGGTACAGCACAAATGAAAACTGATGTCCTTCAGCATGCAGCCCACATCCCACGCCCAGCCCCGGGCCTAGGCCGGCACTAATTTGTCTCTCTGAATTTCTCCATGGGGATCATTTCGTGTAAATGGAGTCATACAGCATGTGTTTTTGTGTGATCAACTTTTTTGCTTAGCATAGCATCAGCTTTGACTATGTCAAAGTCATCTATGTAGCAAATTAATTGCAGCAATAAGAAACGGTTGGGAAGAGAGTACATTTTCTTGTTCAATCTTCATTAGCCCCACCCCGTAAGCTACCCCCCAGACAAACACAATCTAAGTTAGAACAATGGGTTTGATATTTATTGTATGTTGAACTGTGATCCTCCCCACAAACATACGCTGGAGTCCCAAGCCCCAGGACCTCAGAAAGTGAGTTCATTTGGAGACTGGGTCTTCGCAGAGGTAGTAAAATTAAGATGAAATCCTTAGAATGGACTCTAGCCCAGTGTAACTGGTGTCCTCACAAGAGGGGAAATTTAAAAACAGACACACACGTTATGGGAATGTGGGAAGACGGAAGTTATGGCTCCACAGGCCAAAGAGTCCTCAGAAGCCAGGAGAAGGGACGGGAGGTTTTCCCGCGGAATGAACCCACCCTGCTGACACTTTGAACCTGTAGCCTCCACAAGTGTAAGATAGTAGACTTCTGCGGTTTGAAGCGCCCGGTGTGTGGCTCTTTGTCACGGCAGCCCAGCAGACTCACGCAACGTTTCAGCACGGCTGCCGCAGGCGTCTTTGGGCTTCCCTGGTGGCTCAGCTGGTATAGAATCTGCCTGCGATGCGGGAGACCTGGGTTCGATCCCTGGGTTGGGAAGATCCCCTGGAGAAGGAAAAGGCTACCCACTCCAGTATTCTGGCCTGGAGAATTCCCCGGACTGTAAAGTCCATGGGATCGCAAACAGTCAGACATGACTGAGCGGCTTTCACTTCACTTCGCTTCTATAGGAATCTTCTAGTCAAGTACCCTGCCACTCTTAGCCTCCTTCCCAGCCAAAATCTGCAGAATCATCATTTCTCTAAAGTCAAATCCACGAGATTTTCACTCAGTCCAGGCTTTCTTCCAGAGTTCCCTATCTCAGGCAAAGGCCCTACTATCCAAACTGCCATGCAACTTGTAATTCCAGAAGTTACCGTTTACTCTACCCTCCCTAATCACGCACACACACACAGTTCTAGGCTAAGAGTTTCAAAAAGGATTCTAACAAGTTTTTGAAGACAAATAATTCCAACCCTGATGCTAGGAAAGTTTGAAGGCAAAAGGAGAAGAGGGCAGCAGAGGATGAGTTGGTTAGATAGCATCACTGATTCAACTGACATGAATCTGAGCAAACTCCAGGAGACAGTGAAGGGACAGGGAAGCCTGGAGTGCTGCAGTTCATGGGGCCACAAAGAGTCAGACATGACTTAGAACTGAGCAACAATGACAAGTTCCAGTGGTGCTTAAAATATTCCAGATCTTTAAAATTAAACTTGCAAATTCCTTCATGAAATCAGCAGATTACTACCAGAACCTAAAAAAGAATAAAAGAAAATCAGAGACTCGGTAAAGAATATTCACACAAGCCTTAATCAGGTAATTGCTTGCCTCTGTGCTCAGTCATGTCCGATTCTTTGTGACCCCACGGACTGTAGCCCTTCAGGCTTGTCTGTCCATGGAATTTTCCAGGCAAGAATACTGGAGTGGGTTGGCATTTCCTCCTCCAGGCTATTTAATCCATGGCTGTATGAAAGAATAATATATCATGACCAAGCACAAATTTGTTCAAGAATGTAAGTCCACTTTCTCTCAGTCTACTGGCATAGAATGTTATCATTTGAGATCAAGAATCTTTATAAGTTTTCTGGGCTCTGGACACTATGATTTTCCCTTTTGAAAATACACTAATAGTTTTGCCAAATTTTAGTCTATTGCAATGTTTGTCTACATGGAGCCTTTTGCAATATGGATGCATATAAAACCCTCACTGCCAACATTTAATGGAGGTGACAAGTTACATAATAGCAAAAAAAGAAAATCTTTACCACATATGAATTTGAATTTTAAAACCAAAAATTCACTTACTAGGAAAAATTCTCCTGAAGAAAATCCCTTTAAGCGTGAAATTCAACCCAACTCAGTGTCACTGCTGATTATCCAGTGCTGTGTAACAAAGCATTCCCCAATAAAAAAAAATATGGTTATTGCAACTTCCCTGATGGTCCAGTGGTTAAGAATCCACCTGCCGATGCAGGGGACACAGGTTCAATCCCAGGTCCAGGAGGATCCCACAAGCCATGGAGCGGCTAAGCCCGCAGTCTAGAACCTGTGCTCTGCAACAGGAGAAGCGAGAAGCCTGCACACCCCAATGAAGAGCAGCCTTCCACTCGCTGCAACTAGAGGAAGTCCCTAGAAGACCTAGCACAGCCAAAAACAAATGGATAAAGAAAAGATTATCATCTTTCCTGGTCCAGTGGGTTGAGTGGGCTCAGCTGGTTCTCCCACTAGGCTTCTCATGTGGCTCTAGCCTATTGACAGACCTAAAGGCTTGCCTGCATTGCTAGGTCCAAGATGGCTCACTTACATGGCTGGCAATTGATGCAGGCTGTTGGCAGGGAGGTCAAAGCAGGTGGCTGACTAAGACATTCTCTGCAACTCGGACAGTCAGCACTAACAGAGAGGTAAGCCGAGGGGCTTTAACAGGTGCAAAACCAACAACTGTGTGTAGCAGCCCACGATCAACTCCACTGTAACTGCTTCAGCACAAGACACATCAGCAGAAGCCCTTTAAAGTCACAGGAGCATTCTATGATATGACATTTGGAAGTCTGGCTCTCAGTCCTGTGTGGAGACCTCTGGGCCACCACTTCTGACACCCTTGGGGTGAGCACTTGGCTTTGAGTTGGACAAGTCTGGGTTCCCAGCTGAGTAGATCTGACAAATTGCTAAACCTCCTCTTTTAAATGGAGACAGCATTTTCCAACTTGCAGTATTGTGCTGCTGCTGCTGCTAAGTCGCCTCAGTCGTGTCCGACTCTGTGCGACCCCATAGACGGCAGCCCACCAGTAAGATTTAAAAAAAAAAAAAAGTTAAAATGTGTGAAGTATTTTGTACACTGCCTGGTTTATGGTGAAGAATTAATGAATAATAATTATTGTCATTACCATTAATATAATCATCCTATAGAGAAAAGAAAGGTTATATTTGGAATAAAAGAAACAGTTTTCATATTTTGAACATCGATAGCCTAAGATGCCATATTTTGCCCATCTTTTATTTTACTGTAGGCTTCATTTCATATAAAAAGTCAGATGGACTGTTGGAACCACATTCTTTAATTTTGAGTCTTTTCTGAGCATGTTTTCACTCTATGTAAGGTTTAAAAAAAAAGTGTGTGTGTGTGTGTGTAAGCACAGGGAAAGGATTAGAAGAATATATTTTAAAATGTTAAAAACTGACCATCTTTTGATGATAAGATTAGTCATACCTTTGTATTTCTCCCACTTTACAAAGTGTTTATAATAAACAATACTCTTAAACCCAAAAGAAAAAAAAAAGTGTTTCCATATATGTCAAACTTTTTGGCTAGATTACAAAATATAAAATATAATAAAATCATTCTTCCTGATGCCTTGTTGAGCCTATAAACAATGGAATATAGAATTCCTGTGGTTGACATGACCATTCATTTATTCTCCCTCATTTCTTCATTGACAGTCGTCAAGCAGACACTGAGACCTGCAATTTGCTGAGCACTTTGGCAGACTCTTTGTGAGAGCTGGACTATAAAGAAAGCTGAGCACTAAAGAATTGATGTTTTTGAATTGTGGTGTTGGAGAAGACTCTTGAGAGTCCCCTGGACTGCAAGGAGATCCAACCAGTCTATCCTGAAGGAAATTAGTCCTGAATATTCATTGAAAGGACTGATACTGAAGCTGACCCAATACTTTGGCCACCTGATGGGAAGAGCTGATTCATTTGCAAAGACCCTGATGCTGGGAAAGACTGAAGGTGGGAGGAGAAGGAGACGACAGAGGATGAGATGGTTGGATGGCATCACTGACTCAATGGACACGAGTTTGAGTCCGAGAGGTGGTGATGGACAGGGAGGCTGATGTGCTCTGGTCCATGGGGTCGCAAAGAGTTGGACACAACTGAGCGACTGAACCAAACTGAACTGAACTTTACAGACTCTGAAGAAGCTTAGCCGAAATGAGATCCATAGCCCTCTTTGAAAACTCCACTTGTTCCTGAAGCTTCTCCTGCTTGTCAAATTCCTGTGCAACCTTCTTTCAGCCCACTCTTATGATCTGCCTCTTTTGCTCCCTCCTCCCCAGCCGGTACTGATGTATTCCACCAGCCAATGCTATGGCTGGCTGGGGCAGGTGGGACAGGTAAATAGTGGGACATGAGGAACCAGGTACACATCTGTCCATGGGATTACAGACAACTTCTCCAAGGACCCTTCTTCACAACTGCCTTTATCTCCAAAACTCTAGCTGGTGGCGTGACCCCACTGGAGAGGGCCTGACCCACTGAGATGAGGTTGCTTTACCACTGGCAATCACAGTGGTACTAAAACATCTTGGAAGTGGCAGAGCAGAAAAGTGCTGACTCTGAGTTAGGCAGGCTTGAGTTTGAACTGTATTTCTTCTGCCTGTCATTTGTTTGATCTTGGGTAAATCACTTCTCTTTTCTGATTCTTCATATGTTAAGTGGGAGCTATGGCATCCACTTGGAAGGTCCAGAGCACGTGCCCAGTAAAGGACAGCAGCTGTGTATCACTGACATTTTGGACATACTGCCCTGGTTGCCCACAAATTTAGGTTCTCTGTGACACCAAGCTGTTGTTTTTGTCTAGTCACTAATTCATAACCAACACCTTTGCAACCCCATGGACTGTAGCCTGCCAGGCTCCTCTGTCCACGGGATTTGCCAGGCAAGAATACTGGAGGGGGTTGCCATTTCTTTCTCTAAGTGATCTTCGAACCTACATCTTCTGCACTGGCAGGCAGATTCCTTACCACTGAGCCACCAGGGAAGACTATGATACCAAATACAGACTCACAGTTGCATCTTTCATCCTCCACCCTGTGTATGGGGCTCTGGCCTGAGCTCCATGCTTGCTGCCTGGACAAGACCTTTCCCTTGCATTCTTAAGGAAGCACCTTTGGAGGGGCTCAGATGCTTGGGGTCATACCTCTCCACTTTCTGGCTGCTTGGGGCTCCCACACAGTCTCTCTCTGCCTCTTGCCTAGAATTCTTTTGCTACATATTTGTTTGGAGGAGACATTCAAATAAGACTGTCTATCAAAAGACAGCAAATTCATTCAATGTACTCAGAATTCTGATTTTTCTAGCTGCCCAGAGAAGAGAACCATTAGCAGGATTTATTTAGAAGTGTTTGGTATCTCCTAAAAGAGATGATATTTGGGCTGCAGTTAAAGGAGGGGAACACCTAGGGTCAGGGGTTCACTCAACTCATACCTGTAGCCCTAGATGACATGAAGGGGATTCAGCACAGACAGTGCAGAGAAGCGGCATGGTGTCATGTGAAGTGTGCGTCAGGTGACAGATAGATGCTGCTAAATTGTGACGACAGACCCTGTCCCCTCTCTCTGCACACTGCGCCAGCCTGGACATGCTCGTGAGTGATAACAGAAGCTCAGGAGAGCAAAGCCTGGAATGCAAGTTTGTTTCAAAACACTGCTGAGTCATGTCTCCTAATCTCCTTTTGGACAGAGCAAGTCACATGGTTAAGTCCTCTTCTAAATGGCCAGGCAGAAAAGCAGCATGACTAACATAGCCTCTAAGAGCCTCTGGACTTGTAGGCAATGCCCCAAAGAAGGAGATGGAGGCTAAGGCATCCCTTATGGCCTACCAGCTCCTATCTGCCCGCCCAGTCACCTTGTCTGCATAATAGATATTAAGAAAAAGGCATGGGGAAGGATGGCTGGTCTGAGTCCCTCTTGTGACTTGAACAAGCCACTACGTCTTGCTTGTTTTCCTCCATTTTAAAATTGCACTCATCTCACACGCTAGTAAAGTAATGCTCAAAATTCTCCAAGCCAGGCTTCAGCAATATGTGAACCGTGAACTCCCTGATGTTCAAGCTGGTTTTAGAACAGGCAGAGGAACCAGAGATCAAATTGCCAACATCTGCTGGATCCTGGAAAAAGCAAGAGAGTTCCAGAAAAACATCTATTTCTGCTTTATTGATTACGCCAAAGCCTTTGACTGTGTAGATCACAATAAACTGTGGAAAATTCTAAAGGAGATGGGAATACCAGACCACCTGACCTGCCTCTTGAGAAATCTGTATGCAGGTCAGGAAGCAACAGTTAGAACTAGACATGGAAAAACAGACTGGTTCCAAATAGGAAAAGGAGTATGTCAAGGCTGTATATTGTCTCCCTGCTTATTTAACTTATATGCAGAGTACATCATGAGAAACGCTGGGCTGGAAGAAGCACAAGCTGGAATCAAGATTGCCGGGAGAAATATCAATAACCTCAGATATGCTGATGACACCACCCTTATGGCAGAAAGTGAGGAGGAGCTAAAAAGCCTCTTGATGAAAGTGAAGGAGGAGAGCGAAAAAGTTGGCTTAAAGCTCAACATTCAGAAAACGAAGATCATGGCATCCGGTCCCATCACTTCATGGGAAATAGATGGGGAAACAGTGGAAACAGTGTCAGACTTTATTTTTTTGGGCTCCAAAATCACTGCAGATGGTGACTGCAGCCATGAAATTAAAAGACGCTTACTCCTTGGAAGAAAAGTTATGACCAACCTGGATAGTATATTCAAAAGCAGAGACATTACTTTGCCGACTAAGGTCCGCCTAGTCAAGGCTATGGTTTTTCCTGTGGTCATGTATGGATGTGAAAGTTGGACTGTGAAGAAAGCTGAGNCGATCATTTCATGGGAAATAGATGGGGAAACAGTGGAAACAGTGTCAGACTTTATTTTTTGGGGCTCCAAAATCACTGCAGATGGTGACTGCAGCCATGAAATTAGAAGACGCTTACTCCTTGGAAGAAAAGTTATGACAAACCTGGATACTATATTCAAAAGCAGAGACGTTACTTTGCCGACTAAGGTCCGCCTAGTCAAGGCTATGGTTTTTCCTGTGGTCATGTATGGATGTGAGAGTTGGACTGTGAAGAAGGCTGAGCAGTGAAGAATTGATGCTTTTGAACTGTGGTGTTGGAGAAGACTCTTGAGAGTCCTTTGGACTGCAAGGAGATCCAACCAGTCCATTCTGAAGGAGATCAACCCTGGGATTTCTTTGGAAGGAATGACGCTAAAGCTGAAACTCCAGTACTTTGGCCACCTCACGCGATGAGTTGACTCATTGGAAAAGACTCTGATGCTGGGAGGGATTGGGGGCAGGAGGAGAAGGGGATGACCGAGGATGAGATGGCTGGATGGCATCACAGACTCGATGGTCCTGAGTCCGAGTGAACTCCGGGAGATGGTGATGGACAGGGAGGCCTGGCGTGCTGCGATTCATGGGGTCGCAAAGAGTTGGACATGACTGAGCGACTGAACTAAACTGAACTGAACTGAAACTCTTCCCACGTTTTGTTTTGCTTTGTTTTAAGAGGAGCTTATTGAGTACAGGACACCCAACAAAGACTGCCAATGGCTCCTCAGGCCTACCAATAAATTGAAAACTCCTCAGCTAGACCCTTCCTGGTCTCCAATGATCTAAAGACTTTCTAATTTCTAAGCTATTCACATTCTGCTTTGTACTGGGGCTATTTATGCAGGAATCTTATCTCGACTATTCAACTGTGAGCCTCTTTAGCACAGGGATTGAGAGTTATCAGGCATTTATCCAGCATCCTGGCTCGTAGCAGGCACCTAATATGTTTTTGACTGATGTGGAGATAAAGCCTTAAACAACTCCAAGGCAGGGTTAGTGTAATAATCTCTGTAGTGGAAAGAGCACTGGATGTGGGGTCAGAAGGCCTAGTTCTAGGTATTAACTCTGTTTCATGCAGCTGGGTGACCTTGAGACTGTTGCTTATCCTCCCCAAGTATCAGTTGTCTTATCTGGTAGATGGAAGTGACTCTATATTAACTTTCCTGGTTATAATGGGGAAAAATAAAATTGCAAATAGAAAGAAAAAAGAGTGCAGTGCAACCTAGAGAGAAATGTCACTGGAGTTATAAAATGAGCTTGAACCTTTAAAGAATTCAAGGCTGTCACTACCAGACCTATGACGACACACAGTTTAACAGGGTTTTATGCCAACTAATTTAGTGAAGTAAGTGTTCTTTTGCAAAACTAGAGTCACATTTTACTTCAACAAATTCTGGATCTTAAAGCTAGAGCTCACTTGATTGGGTCAAAGACTTTGGATGAAATAAATGAATGGCTTTTCTGGAAGCAAAATGTAAGAATTGCTGCTGTTGAGTCGCTCAGTCATATCTGACTGTTTGCAGCCCCGTGGACTGTAGCCCACCAAGCTCCTCTGTCCGTGGGATTTCCCAGGCAAGAATACCACAGCGGTTTGCCTTTCCCTTCTCTAGAGCATCTTCCTAACCCAAGGGCCTGAAACCCTCATTTCCTATATTGCCTGCATTGGCAGGGGAGTTCTTTAGCAGTGAGCCACAAGGGAAGCCCCAAGAGGTAATAGACATTCTTATTAGGCATCCTTACAGCACAGCCACTATGAACCATGGGGGCCAAGTGATCTGCACAAGCTAATAAGCTATGAATCATATATTAAACTAAATATACCAGGAGGGAAGAAAAATGTACCTGTACTAGACTCACACTAGAACTAGGTTTAGTTACTCAAGTCATGGGAACATTTCCTGTGACTGCTCCAGGCTGTCAAGATAGGGATCTCTCAAAGAATAGTGTTGAAGTGAAGGGAGCTTTCAGGAAGGGGAAAACCAGCCAAGAATTTCCCACGTGAAGACTCATGGGTAACCAACACAAGTTGGCACCACTGCAGAAGCAAAGATTTTCGTCTCTTAATACCACACAGTCAAGCTCACTAGCAGCCCAAACCTGACTCCATGGGCAACTTGGAGCTCATCCACAATGGAGAGAGCCTCCGTCTCACCAGTCAAGATTTATTGCTCTGGGAAGAGACTCCACTGCTGAGAAAGGAGGAGGAGGGCTGAGTTCAGTGGGATGCTCCACCTTCTACCCTGGGGCCCTTTCCCATTCAGGTTCTGCAGGTATCTTGTTGGAATCTGCTTCATTTCCTCCTTCAACCGGCTCCTAACTGCTCCTGAAAACCCTGCCAGCAGAAAAGGAGAGGTGGCCCAATATAATCTAGTCATCCTGCTTACTGGTCATTCATTTTAAAACTTAAGCCGTAGCTACATTTCTATCCATCATCGTCTGGCATCTCTGGGTTGTCCTCTGCCTTGCCAGCAAGCAAAAGAAGTGGCTACCTTCTTGAGTACGCATGAGAGAGCTCAGTTGATCTCTGTTTAGAGAGTATTGCCTTTTGACTTAAGTCTTCTTGAAATTCTTTCACTTGATATTTACAACTTCCCTTTGGTTTCCTTGAAAATCTGATAAAAGAATAACCTTGGGTGAAGCTTCCCATGGGACACTGTTAAAGCATCCCTAGAGATTGAAGATAGGAGTGCAGAGGCCCAGACTAGTTAAGGAAGTTGCTGAAGGTCAACCAGCAACTTAGAGGCAAAATAAAAATAAAAAACCAAGTTCTCCAGCACAGTTTCCACTGGGCCATATTCAATTGCTTAGTGAGACCCCAGCAATAATGGGTGGCATAAGCCACCTCCCAGGCCTCGATACTGAAAGAAAAGAGTGAGTAACAATGCACTGAAACCTGCATGGCTTCCTATTGTTCTGTCCCTCAGCCCTGTCTGACTTTGTGACCCTATGGACTGCAACATGCCAGGCTTCCTTGTCCTTCAGCATCTCCCGGAGTTTGTTCAAACCCACGTCCATTGAGTCGGGGATGCCAGCCAGCCAACCGTCTCATCCTCTGTCACCCCCTTCTCATCTTGCCATCAATCTATCCCAGCATCAGCGTCTTTTCCAATGAGTTGGCTCTTCACATCAGGTGGCCAGAGTATTGGAGCTTCAGCCTCAGCATCAGTCCTTCCGATGAATATTCAGCACTGATTTCCTTTAGGATTGACTATACCATGACCCGGATGGCTTACACAACAGAACTGTATTTTCTCACAGCTCTGAAGGCTGGAAGTATGAGATCCAGTTGTCCGTAGGGTTGGTTCATCCAAGAGCTATAAGGAAGAATCTGTGCCATGTCTTTCTCCTAGCTTCTGGTGGTTCGATGGCAATCCAAGTGGAGATATTGAGTAGGCAGTTGGAAATACATGAAAGAATGGGGTTTTCTTGACACAGCTATTTTAAAGGACCTACTAAGTGGTTGGCAGTCTTCTGGAACTTGAAATACAGAAGACAGTTGTGAATTACAGAAGACATTCTTGGTTGTCTTCTAACTAACCCCCAACTCTCTTTCCTTCATCCTTAATGGAAAATCTTTGATTTTATTTATATTAATCTTCCCAAGTTCTCAAGGAAGAAGACTCCAGGCTAGGCCCAAGGAATGAGTATTGGTAAACCTAGGGCAATAGAGGTGATTCTATTCCTTTTGACAGGGCTTGATTTAGACATGACCCTGGGAGAATCTCCATGGACAGAGGAGCCTGGAAGGCTACAGTCCATGGGGTCACAAAAAGTTGGACATGACTGAGCACACACAACACATGGGATACAGCCCTGGCCAATAAGGCACAAAGGGGAAGCCCATCGGGGGCTACTGTAAAAGATTTTCCTCCCTGATAAAAAGAGATAGATGAGAAAAAACTTGATTTCTTGTTGACATACTTGTGTGGGAATGTCAGGGCTGGTGCTACAGCAGCCATCCTGATACCATGAGGGCACTTGTCTTGGATGAATGTCATGCATTACAGGTTAAGTCGCTTCACTTGTGTCTGACTCTGTGCACTACTAGGGACTGTAGCCTGCCAGGCTCTGCTGTCCATGGGAATTTCCAGGCAAGAATATTGGAATGAGTTGCCATGCCCTTCTCCAGGGAATCTTTCCTACCCAGGGATTGAACCCAAGTCCCCTGAATTGCAGGCGGATTCTTTACCACATGAGTCACTAGGGAAGCCCTCTTGGATGAATGCCAATGGGCTGCAAAGGGCAAAAAAGAGTAATAAGAACATTCTTATCTCTATTGACACACTGCACCATTGGATTAAATAACCTGGAACATCTTACCTTCCAATTCCTCTGTAGATTAGATAATAAAACTTTATCAATATTTAAGCTATTTTCATTTGGATACGTCCTTATCCTAATTTATAATTGATTATGAAAAAACAAGAGAATTCCGGGAAAACATCTACTTTTACTTTATTGATTATGCCAAAGCCTTTGAAAATGTAGATCAAAACAAACTGTGGAAAATTCTTCAAGGATGGGAATACCAAACCACCTAACCTGCATCGTAGATATCTGTATGCAGGTCAAGAAGCAACAGTTGGACATGGAACAACAGATTGGTTCCAAATTGGGAGTATGTCAAGGCTGTATATTGTCACTGTGCTTATTTACTTAATGCAGAATACACCATGAGAAATGCCAGGCTTAATGAAGCACAAGCTGGAATCAAGATTGCTGGGAGAAATATCAATAACCTCAGAAACCCAGATGACACCACCCTTATGGCAGGAAGTGAACAGGAACTAAAGAGCCTCTTGATGAAAGTGAAAGAGGAGAGTGAAAAAGCTGGCTTAAAACTCAATATTCAAAAAACTAAGAGCATGGCATCTGGTCCCATCACTTCATGGCAAATAGATGGGGAAAAAATGGAGACAGTGAGAGACTTTATTTGGGGGGCGGCTCCAAAATCACTGCAGATGGTGATTGCAGCCATGAAATTAAAATTTCATGCTTGCTCCTTGGGAGAAAAGCTATGACCAACCTAGACAACATATTAAAAAACAGAGACATTATTTTGCTGACAAAGGTCCATTTAGCCAAAGCTATGGTTTTTCCAGTAGTCATGTATGGATGTGAGAGTTGGACTATAAAGCAAGCTGAGCACCAAAGAATTGATGCTTTTGAACTGTGGTGTTGGAGAAGACTCTTGAGAGTCCCTTGGACTACAAGGAGATCCAACCAGTCCATCCTAAAGGAAATCAGTCCTGAATATTCATTGGAAGGAGTGATGCTGAAGCTGAGGCTCCAATACATTGGAAAAGACTGATGCTGGGAAAGATTGAAAGCAAAGGGAGAAGGTGGTAGCAGAGGATGGGATGGTTAGATAGCATCACTGATTGAAAGAATATTAGTCTGAGCAAACACTGGGAGATAGTGAAGGATAGGGAAGCCTGACCCATGGGGTCATAAAGAGTCAGACATGACTTAGCAATTAAACAACAGCAACAATCCAGAAATACCCTCACGGACACATCTAGAAATGCTGTTTAACCTGGGCATCCAATGGGCCAGTCAAATTGACACCTAAGTTTAGCCGTCATGCCTGGAATGTCTGTGATACATTCTCCATCACATGACCATTTTAGTCACATCACTACGACAGACAGAGCAGTACCAGCCATAGATGCATTAGACACAAGAGCCTCACCTTTCTAAGCTCTTACTAAGTTGGTTCTTAATCTTGGTCTTCAGTTCAGTTCAATCGCTCAGTCGTGTCCCACTCCTTGCAACCCCATGAATCGCAGCACGCCAGGCCTCCCTGACCAGGGAGTTCACTCAGACTCACGTCCATCAAGTCAGTGATGCCATCCAGGCATCTCATCCTCTGTTGTCCCCTTTTCCTCCTGTCCCCAATCCCTCCCAGCATCAGAGTCTTTTCCAACGTGTCAACTCTTTGTGTGAGGTGGCCAAAGTACTGGAGTTTCAGTTTCAGCATCCCCAATGTGTCTGACCTGGGGAGTTCCTCTTTCAGTATCCTATCATTTTGCCTTTTCATACCGTTCATGGGGTTCTCAAGGCAAGAATACTGAAGTGGTTTGCCATTTCCTTCTCCAGTGGACCACATTCTGTCAGACCTCTCCACCATGACCCGAATCTTGGTCTTAGTTGATCCCTTACCTGTTCAATAGGTGGAGGATTTTATCTCTTCCTGGGGTTTTCGTTTAGGGAAAATAAGCTAGCATCCTGGCAGTTGTCCTGTAGGGAAATCAATCCTCTAAAATAAAAGCCTCCATCTTCTCCGCTGCTGGCTCCCAAAGTCCTCTTGTGTGCCTAATGCTAGCCACAAGCCAGAACCATCTCAGGTTCTGCTGTGGGAAGGATAGGAGAAGCTATTAGGATATATATATATTATATATATTATGTAAAATATACAATATATATATATTAAATGTTGGGATTCCCTGGTGTTTCAGATGGTCAAGAATCTACCTGCAAGGCAAGAGACCCAGTTTCATTTCCTGGGTTGGGAAGATCCCCTGGAGAAGGAAATGGCAATCCACTCCAGCATTTTGCCTGGAAAATTCCATGGACAGAGGAGCCAGGGGGGTCACAGTCTATGGGGTCGCAAAGAGTCAGATGCGACTAATACACATTTTACCTGCGAGTGTGGCCGATTAACAATGCTGTGACAGTTTCAGGTGCACAGCAGAGTGAGTCAGCCATATGAATACATATATCCATTCTCCCTGCCAGTCCTCTCCCATTCAGGCTGCCACATAACACAGAGCAGAGTTCCTAGAATTTCTTTTTTTTTTTTTTCGTACTCTCTACCTCCATTTGCCAACAGTGTAAGTCTTCTCTTCTCCCTATGGTTCATTTCTATTGTTCTATACAGTTGAAGAACCTTATCCAAGTTTCTTCTATGTTTATTTACCTCTAGGCATATCAGGCTTCCCTGATGGTTCAGACGGTAAAAAATTTGCCTGCAATGTGGGAGACCTGGGTTCAGTCCCGAGGTTGGGAAGATCCCCTGGAGAAGGGAACAGCTACCCACTCTAGTATTCTGGCCTGGAGAATTCCATGGACAGAGGAGCCTAGCAGGCTACAGCCCATGGGGTTGCAAAGAGTCAGACAGGACTAAACGATTTTCACTTCGCTTCACTTCAGGCTTATCGGAGCCACTAATAATATGCAGATGTGTTCATACATGAAATGCTGTAAATGATGTCTGGCACATGCTAAGCTCTCGCTCCTGTTAGTTGCTCATTTGTGTCTAACTCATGGACCACAGCAGAGACTCATACATCCAGTATGTTCAGCAGTGGCGGAAGATGGGATATTGGTAAGTGGTAGTAAGGTTTATGTCAGTCATCATCTATCTATTTTTATTGTTATCGTTATTTTTATTGTTATTCCTATCAATATGGCTCCCTAGGAATCAAGGTATGTATTTTCAAAATTACTCAACAAGAGAAAAATCAAGGTACATATTTTCAAAATTACTCAGCCCAAGAATCATTTTCTCTTACACCACTGATTGGTAAGAAACCTATCTCAGAGAGCCCTCTTGATCACTCAAAATGACTCCCTTACTACTCCACCTGCCTGACACTTTGCTCATACTTTTCTTAACTACTTGGTTCTGATTTTTTCCTCTGGGCCCTGACTTTAGACCCTGATTTAGAAGCCATCTAGCGTCTTTTCTTGGCTCTTTGAGTCTTTCCCCACCAATCATTTTCAGCATTGCCTTTGTTCCAGCTCATCACTCACCTTGCTGTCTAGTTCCACGCCCATCTCTTCTCAGCACCTCCCACCTGCCTTGGCAAGCCCCATCTCCTACTTTAGACCCTGATTTAGAAGCCATCTAGCGTCTTTTCTTGGCTCTTTGAGTCTTTCCCCACCAATCATTTTCAGCATTGCCTTTGTTCCAGCTCATCACTCACCTTGCTGTCTAGTTCCACGCCCATCTCTTCTCAGCACCTCCCACCTGCCTTGGCAAGCCCCATCTCCTACTTTAATCAAAGAAAGAAGAAAGACATTTGGATAGTTAGCCAGCCAGCAGCAAACGTCTGTTACTATGTGTTTGGACTGAGGATCACACAAAGAGAATCCAGTGTATTTTCAAAAAATTGTTACAGCTCCTAGCAAATTTGTGGAATAATAATGGAGTCTCCATAGAGTGGGGGATGAGAGAGTTAGTGTTCCACATTTCCCTTTTGCAGTTGGTTTTTCTGGGTGGAAAAGTTGAAGGAAATGACTAAAATGGCACAATGCTGGCCCACTTAAAACTCTTATTACAAAACTGAGTTGCATAAGTTGTTAGAGAAAATAAGTTATATTCTCAGGAACAAATTCTAGTGAATCAGCTCATTTTAGCCTCACATCATCTTTCTCTGAAGTGGCTTATTTAAATTTTAATAGAAAATGTTCGATGTGGGCTCAAATGGAAGGGATGAAAATAACACTGTTTATCCCCAAGATAAAATTGTGGTGGGAGCAAAAAAAAGAGAAAAATGCCATGCTAATTTCTTGGAACAAGTCTCTTATATCCCACTTCGTAGGAAGTGGACAAAGCAATATAAAGTCTATTGTACTGAACAAAAGCAACGGTGATGCATTTAGACTCTCACTGTCCCTTTTTATTTGGCTTTTAAAAAAAAATTCAAGGAAGAAAAATGTCCTTTGGGGGGAAGTGAGAAAAGCTTGCAAAACAAAGTTTTACCACCATCACAGGGCAGTTGCTGGGGAAAGGAATGGGCGATAGCATAAGGTAGCGGAAAGGTCTTTCATGGGCTTGGAAAAAAAAAAAAAAATCTTGGTTCAAGTATTGATTTTCCCACTTACTTGTGTGACCTTGAAAAAGTCATTAACAGAGCCTGAGTGCAGATTACTGTCTCTAGCAAGAAGAGTCCTAACAGGTGCCGCACGGTGCTGTGATGAAAAGGAAAGGAACTGACATACGCAATTGCTTGCTTAGCCCATCTTCCTTCTGGTGGCTCAGATGGTAAAGAATTGCCTGCAATGCAGGAGACCCAGGTTTGATCTCTGGGTGGGGAAGATCCCCTGGAGAAAGGAATGGTAACCTGCAGTAGTATTCTTGCCTGGAGAATCCCATGGACACAGGAGACTGACAGGCTATGGTCAACGGGGTCACAGTCGGACGTGATCGAGTAACTAAAACCAGAAGTTGGCAAGCTTCAGCCCAATCTGAGCTGTTTCCGGTGTTTAAATCAAGTTCCATGAGGAAATAGCTGGGCCCCTTTGTCTTCTGCTGTCTATGCCTGCATGTGCACAGCTATTGCAAAGCTGGGTAGTTGCAAGACATCACATGGTCCACAAAGCCTAGAAAAGTTATTATCTAGCCATTCGTTAAAAAAAGTTTGCCAGCCATTGCTCCAGAGAGTCCTGAAACGGGAGTCATCTCAAACCATCAATCACCATATATCGTGGATCCCATCTCTAAAATATCTCTTGAGTCTTTACTCATCTCTCCATCTCATAACTACCATCCCCATCCAGGTCACCATCTTGATCATATCAATCTCCTGCAAGAGCTCTCAGCAGCCACTCTTGCCCTCCTTTCCTGCCCACCCCACCAGATACACACATTTACTATTCTTCAAATAGCAGCCTGAGTAAGCTCTTTCAAGTGCATTTCATGCCAACTTCCGGCTGAAGCTGCTCAAAGGATTTCCACTGCACTTAGGATAAAAACCACAATTCTGACGGTGGCCCTGCAGAAGCAGCTTCTGGCTCCTCACACTCTAAGCTTGAACAATAACTCCCTTAACACGAACCTAGGTCACCAGCCTTCTTTCTCTGTTAAAAACAAGCTTGCTTCTTCTTGCTTCAAGGCCTCCACATAGGGTGATTTCTGATCTAGGAACAGACTTCTCACATTCTCCATCCTCTCCACCCAGATAGCTCCTAGTCAGCCTACAGGCCACAGCATAACTGTCACCTGCTCAGGTACAGCTGTCCTCAGCCCTCATCTGCATTCCAGACTGCGTCAGAATCTCCTGATTTACACTTAACTCTGCACCTGTTAATTGCCTTTTAAATATCTGCCCTAAGAGTATAAGGGCTCAAGCGCATGTGAAGGTCATGTCAGTGGCTGCCTCTGTCTCTAGCTCATGGCAACACCTCTGCCCACGGCAAGATGGTGTCGTGGTGAAGAGTGGACATCACTGCTAGATTTCTGGGTCAAAATCTCTACTGTTGGCCTACTGTGTAATCAGACCACTTAACCTCTTGTGTCTTGATCTCTATGTATAGAACATGGAAATGATAGAGTATATCATAGGGTGTTGTGAGGGTGAGATTATTTAGTCAGTGGAAACACTTAGGACAGCACCAGGTAAAAGTTAAACCCCACGTGAGGGTTTGCCATCCTGACCTGAGGAGGCTCTCGATAGAAATGGAATGGAGGGATGATTGATTTCTCCAAGGGAGCACATCTTTGGAGTTTGCTATTTAATCTGAAGTTCATATCCATGCTCCAATAACACTAGACACTTGACTCTCCCGAATATCATCTGTATTGTGACCCATATTTGCTTTTGCACATGCTATTCTCTCATCATCCCCAGTCTCTCTACTGAATTGTGTTCATTGATTACAATTCTTTGCAAACACGACCTTCACCCCAAAGCCAGTTGTTCCTCAAGGGTCCAGAACAAACAAGAGAAATTATTTCCCTTTTCCTCTGTGCTCTAATGAAATAGATAAATGATAGATAGTTGGGATGCTATATTGATCTTCTTTGTTATGCAATCATATTTATATATGTGCATATATATCTATCTACATGTATATATGCATTACATATATACATATGTGTACATAATTACCCAATGATGCTTTAACTCATTTTTTTTCTGCACAGGGATCATGGTAAAGAATTCTCACCTCAACATTCCTCAAATGTATTTGCACCTTTGCTATAACATTCAAACTATTTTATTTCAATGTTTATAGCAATTTACTTGTCTCTTTTTCAGAGAATTCTAACTTATGAAGGGACAGGGACCACATCTTACCTTGGAATGTCCTCTTCTATGCATGCAGTAGGTATTCAGAAAGTGCTTAGTAATTTATTACCAGTGTCATTAGCACCTACTGTGAAATACTAGGCTTTTGAGCTAATGTTTGTAAAACTGTGGTTTTTTCCAGTAGCTATGTATGGGTGTGAGAGTTGGTTCATAAAGAAGGCTGAGCACCTGGGAATTAATGCTTTCTAGCTGTAGTGTTGGAGAAGCTGCTTGAGAGCCCTTGGACAGTAAGGAAATCGAACCAGTCAATCTGAAAGAAAATCAACCCTGGATATTCACTGGAAGGACTGATGCTGAAGCTGAAGCTCCAATACTTCAGCCACCTGATACAAAGAGTCAACTCATTGGAAAATACCTTGATGCTGGGAAAGACTGAGGGAAGGAGGAGAAGGGGGTGACAGAGGATGATATGTTTGGATGGCATCATGGACTCAATGCCCATGAGCTTGAACAAACTCTGGGAGATAGTGAAGGACAGGGAAGCCTGGTGTGCTGCAGCTTATGGGATCGCAAAGAGCTGGACACAACTTAGCAACCTGATAAAGCTGCTAAGACAACAAATTGATAGAGAAGCATCTTTGGCACTGAATTTTTACTTTTTGAGATTAAACTTCAAGGACCAGCAGTAATGCAGCCTAATGCAAGGGGAATAGGGATTTGCCATTTACTGAGTCAGAGGGATAGCTAAGGAATATGTTCATGAAGGGCAATGCAGAAATGAGTCAGGGAGTCCCAGAGGAGAAACAGATATAGTACACCAGCTAGAAAGGGCAATGAGATTTTCAGATTCCATCCCCCCACCCAAAATCAGATTGACACCCTGGTTCCCAAGCATCTTAGGGCTTGCCCTCAGTGAGATATTACTACACATTGCAATGTTCCCATTAGGCTGTTTGCATCTTTGTGGACGATATGGCCTTCTTGACAAGCTACACACATATATTGGGTCCCACCATGTGTAGGGCATGTAGCTACATGCTGAAGATGCAGCAATAAAGGTCCAGTCTGCCAAGGAGCTCACAGCTTTAAGTGGGGGGGCGGGGGTGTCCAGAAAAATCAGGAAGTCACACATTCACATAAAAGATTAGAAGTCATTGCGTGTAGAAAGCTGCTTGTATAATACTATTGGGTGAAGAGTATTTTGCAAAACAACTTGTTGAAGTAAATGTTTCTGTTTATATGTATTTTTCTATAGAAAATCACATTACTACATAGAATGTGTGTGTGTGTGTATGTGTGTATCAAAATGTTAGTTCTATTTCAGGTGAGTTGATTTGGGGGGGGTGTCTGATGAAAAAGAATTTCTGTAGTGTTTGATACATTTTTTAACAATAATTGTGCTTTTAAAAGTAAAATTTTTGAGATAAATTCACATGCAGTTGTAATAAATAATACGAGATCCTATATGTATTCTTTATCCAGTTTCACCCAATGAAAATATCTTGCAAAGCTATAATACAGCATCACAACTAGGATACTGACATTGATGAAGTCAAGATGCAGAGCATTTCCATCACTGTGGGGATCCCGCCTGCTGTGAATGACCTATTTTTGCAGATAAACAAATACAGTTCTCAGGGAAAAATATAATAAGTCACTGGTCCTAGAAAACAAGGATTTAATTCATTAAGATTAGATGCTTTTTTATTAGATACCTTCATACAATGATATAAAGAATGAATTTTGTGAAAACTCCAAAGTGGAAGAATTATTGTCTTTTGAATTAATATAAGTATATTAAAAGAGAATTGTTAAGATGTAAACTTCTTGAATGAATCAAACTTTTGCCACCAGTTTTACTAATAGTCCAAAAGCACTGATGATATTCCAAATGATTAGCACTCAATATCATGAATACTCCTTTACTCCATGAATCAGACATTATAATGCTAAAAAGAAGAAGAAAATAAAAAACACTCGCCTACTCCTTCCATACCAATAGAAGCAGAATATTGAAGGGGGGTAGGGGGAGGATTAAATGCTTTTTAACTTTTACATTCATTAAATTGGAGTACTCCCACTAGCTATTGACTTCAGGGAGTCAAGATTCTGGGAGCTTTTGTGGTGCCTGAACTTTTGTGGCTGCCCAGAATCTAGACCCCTTTCCTTTTCTGGGAATACCAAGACGACTGGGAGCAGGGCAGTTGTCTCCAGGGACAGAAGCCAAAGGATGACAGACGCTGTCTCCACTCCTGCCTATCAAGTGTGCAGGCACAAAGGTGATGCTCACAACTCTCATCCCCCAGGGCTCCGAACCCTGAAGGACTGACTTACAGGCACAGATGCCTGTTTATTTGTCAAAGAGGCTGATTCCAAAGTCCAGCGTGAATGGTAAGTGACCAGTTGGGAGTCCCTGGAGGGGACGTTCTAGCCAACTGGCTCTGGCATCGGCTGGTTTCTGAGCTTTGCCTCCTTTGGTCCCTGCCCTTCCACGGCTTCTGATCAATTATGTGAGCCTTCTCACTCAGACTTCCATTTAACTCACTTTCTGCTTAAATAAGCCCAAGTTTCTTTTAGCTGTTTGCAAACAAGGAAGACTGAGAGAGACAAACATCTACTGTGTACAATTAGCTGTTATTGCTGTGACCTCTTCGGTTGGCAGAACAATCTTAGTAAATGAGGAGTATTCCACTGTGCAACTTTTTTTTCCCCTAAGATTTTAAATATTAAATCACCTAAAAAAAAAGACCACACGGCCTAATGGATAAGGTGTCTGATTCTGGAGCAGAAGATTGAGGGTTTGAGTCCGTTTGTGGTTGTTTGTTTCTTGTTAAGCAAGAAACGGAATCTCTTTTTTTGAGGCTTCCCGGGTTCCATCCCTGGGTCTGGAAGATCTCCTGGAGGAGAGAATGGTATCCCACTCCAGTATTCTTGCCTGGAGAATCCCATAAACAGAGGAGCCTGGCAGGCTGTAGTCCACGGGCTCACAAAGACTCGAACACAACTTAGCAACTAAACAGCAATAACAACAAAACTTCTAATCCACTCCATTTTTCTTCCGGTGGGTTTGCAAAGAGCTTAGTAAAGTGCCCAGCATATAATGAGCAACACATACCTGTCAGATCAACGAGATGATTCATCTCTTCATTAACCCAGCCACCGGATTTTAATTTCAATAATTACATTTTATCTCCAGAAGTTCCCTTTCATTTTTTTTACCAGATCTGTTGGGTCGTAATTGATAGTCACTTTTTGCTTGCTACCTTTATTCCATCTTTTACTGCTTCAAACATGATAGTCTTGCGTAGTATATCTGTACCTGATAAACCCAAAGTTTCTGCTGGCTCTCACTCTTGGTGGCCTGCTCCCACTTGTGCTGGGATATTTGGTCATCTTTCTCTAGGAGTTTATATTCAGTTCAAGTTAACCTGTGGACATCCTGAAGGCCTCAATCGAAGGTGCTGATCCTGACAGAGATTTTTGTACATGTATTTGCCCTGGTATTTCTGGACACCAGAGACTGCTCTCAGGCTGGGACCACTTTCATTTTTTTGGGGGGGGGCGGAGGGGGAGGCTTTATTTTTCCTGACACCATGGAGGCTACAAAAGGAGTCTAGGTCCACAAGAGAACAGACCTGGATTGGAGCTAGTGAACTCCAAGGTAGACAAGTATTACCATTAATTAAGTTAATGTGACTCTATCCAGAGTCACAGCAAAGACAGACACACTCTCGCCAGCTATAGGCAAATATTTTTCTTTTTAGTCCAGCTTTTCCCTGACTATAGAGGTGCTTGTGGACTCAGGTTTATGTGCTGTGCTTAGTTGTTCAGTCATGTCAGACTCTTTGCGACCCCTGGGACTATAGCTCCCCAGGCTCCTCTGTCCATGGGATTCTCCAGGCAAGAATATTAGAGTTGGTTGCTGTGCCCTCCTCCAGGGGATCTTTCCAATCCAGGGATCGAGCCATGTCTTCCGCATTGCAAGCAGATTCTTTACTATCTGAGCCACCAGGGAAGCCTACATCGATGCTATAATTTAAAAGAATGTATACCATGTACAATAAGTACACAGGATAGATGAGGGGACCTCAGGTCCAGTTTGGCACTTGTGCATGAGCCCCAGATACACCTTGTCATAGTCTGTGATCACCAGTCCTCAAAGCTTCAGGTATACCTGGTTGTCTCATTTTATGCAGGATGACTCTGCCTTTATGATCCTCACCTCTCTGATTTCAATGTGGTATTAATAGCTTGAAGTTTTGCCTTTAGGAAATCCCTTACTTTCTTGTGGACTCAGTAACACACTGACAAGTGTGTTGTGTGTTGGTTGGTTTTGTGATTTATTTCACACATAGGTATTCCATAGCAGAACATTCCTGCAGTCCATCTAGTCCACCACCTGGCTGGAAGAAGAAATCTGTACAAACCTCACAATGAGTGCAGTTATAACCAACCTGAGAGAAAGAGGACCACACAAGAACTCTGAGCCCTCTTATTCCCTCCCCTTTCAAATGCCAGGTCCAGAAGAGTCCCGCCAGGCCCTAGAAGGGCGTCTCGTAGGTGCTCTGAGAACGACATGCCTTTCAACTTTTTCTGTTGTCCTCTGTGGATCACAGTGCTGCTGTTAATGTCACCGGTCACCAAGACACCAAAGTGGCCACTCTTTCCTCCACCTCCATGAAAGGACCCTCTGCCTTTGCTGCTGCTGCCCAAGGACCAGAGCAGTGACTTTACGGACAAGAATGCCAAGGCCAAGTGTCACAGCACCATCCCACTCAGCCCAGCCAGTTCAGCCCTGTGATCAAGGCCACCGCCCCCAGGCTCTTGGCAGCTTTGTCCTCAACCTTTATAGAAATCATAGAGAGATCACTTTTTTTCAATGTTAGCAGTAAGGGCGATAGTCCAGACAGTCACTGTCCTCGTGAGTAGCATTCGCCCAGTGTGCTAGGCACTGTGGTTTCTCTATACATGCTCTCTCACTCATCTGATGACAATCCTCTGGTCTCCCATTAGGATCTGCCAATGAGAAGTGTGGGTGTCTCCTTCTGTTTTCAAATGAACATCTAAACCACATCACGGTTAAGAACACTGGTTCTGAAGCCTCACTGTGTATGATTAAATTCCTGTTCTGCCACTTATTAGACATGTCATTTTGAGCAAACTACTTCATCCATCACACAGACTCAGTTTTCCAGTCTGTTAAATGGAGCCAGACAGAGAAGATATCCTATAGGGCTGGCAAAAGAATCACCATAAAAATGTTTGGCTCCATAACCTGGCATGCTGTAAGTGCCCAATGCATTTGAAGATTTTTAATGTTTTGCTATAATTAGGTATATCCATGTAAAAGTTAATGAACACAGGGTAGGTTTCGATTACCATGACTTTTTCAATGAATGAATACTGAAACTATAATTAGTGGACAATGTTGAAACCAAAAGGTGTGGGGGTGTCACAGATTCAAGAAGATTATAAACTACCGGCTAAAGCAAATCCATTTCTACCACAAAAGGCTGTTGTGAGAATTAAAATAGAACTGTGGGCCACAGGTCCAGAGGGGTTACACCCACCTAGGCCCTGAAGTCCACTAGGACCTGTTGGGGGCAGGGTGTGGATCAAGAACAGCTTGTGTGACAGAGATGGGTGGGACTTGTGCCAAATCTCTTCCCATCCCCTGATCAAGGGTTTGCCAGGCCAGACCTGTACACTTGTTAGGGTTCTGGATCTGTTGGGAGAGGTGAAAACATTTAGGAAAATCACCATTTCCTAACCCAGGATCTCATAATGGATGACAGGAGAATGGCTTGCAGAAATCTCTTACAGTTTCTGAGCCTTTTTTTTTCTAAGATATATATTGAAATAACATACGTGAGAACAAATGAATGGCACAGTCTTGAAGATACAACAGGGAGACTGTATTTATATCTCTATTGATACTCACATCTCTACCATGTCTATATTTATAGCTGTGCTTTTATCACCAATCTCATTTGTCTCATGCAATTAAGAGTCCTCTTCTGCAGACTGGCGAGCAACATGGAATTCAGGGATGGCCCTGAAATACAAAAACCTGCAGCAGTAATTGCCTGTTCTCTCTCTCTACACACGCTGCCTGGCTTTTCTCTTTCTTGGGACCTGGGGTCCTCATTTATACTCATTAAAATGTGTTAATGAGAACTTTGCAGAGAGAAAAATGAGGAAAGTAAGAAGGGGAAAGAGAAGGAAAGATACAGCAAGGGAGTTTAGGTTCTAGTTAATAATAAGCAAGACAGAGCAAAGTTGTCTTTCTTGGCCATGGGCACACTGTTTGCTCCCTAAAGATGTTTATCATGCCTTCACCAGTTTCTCTGAGTCTGTAATCACTCTGCAGTGGCATGAACAGGTTTTCAATTCAATATAAAGCTGGTTTTAAATACCTCCTGAACACAAGGCAGGTATCTGGATGAGCTAGGAAATGATGTGTATAGCTTGAAACTGCCTCTTCTTTCTGCCCCTGCTTGAGTTTCTCTGGTGGCTCAGACAGTAAGAAAATCTGCCTACAATGTGGGAGACCTGGATTCGATCCCTGAGTCAGAAATATCCCCTGGAGAAGGAGATGGCTACCCACTCCAGTATTCTTGCCTGGAGTAGTCCATGGACAGAGGACCCTGGAGGCCTACAGTCCACAGGGTCCCAAAGAGTCAGACACGACTGAGCAACTAACCCTCAGGTAAGTCAACTATAATCACCCTCCAAGGCTCCTCTGTTCAGCCTTCTCTGATATAAAATGTTGGGCATATGCTAGCTACTTAGTAAATATTTGCTTGCTGCTAAATCACATCAGTTGTGTCCGACTCCGTGCGACCCCATAGACGGCAGCCCACCAGGCTCCCCTCTCCCTGGTATTCTCCAGGCACGAACACTGGAGTGGGCTGCCATCTCCTTCTCCAATGCACGAAAGTGAAAAGTGAAAGTGAAGTCGCTCAGTCGTGCCAGACTTAGCGACCCCATGGACTGCAGCCCACCAGATTCCCCCATCCATGGGACTTTCCAGGCAAGAGTACTGGAGTGGGGTGCCATTGCCTTCTCCAAATATTTGCTTAGTGAAAAATAAATAAATCCACCTGGATGCACAATCAAGGCACACCACCATGGCAGGGCCATGCCTCGTTCTTTAAAAGCAACTCAAACCAGCCAGACCATGACTATTAGTATGAAACCCTGTGCATCCTTCCCTGGAAGCTCAGCTGGTAAAGAATCTGCCTGCAAGGCAGGAGACCTGGGTTCGATCCCTGGTTTGGGAAGATCTCCTGGAGAAGGGAATGGTAACCCACTCCAGTACTCTAGCCTGGAGTATTCCATGGACTATATAGTCCATGGGGTCGCAAAGAGGCAGACATGAGTGAGCGACTTTCAACTTCACTTTCTGTGTTTCCTTACTTTAAAAGATGCCGATTTGGGAATTCCTCTTACCTCATTTGTGTTGGTCCTCGCTTGCTCCCCACCTCATTTTCTCACTCCAGCTCTGACACCTTACCACAGTTGCATCCCATTAGCACAGCTGCTGAAACACCTCAGTTGATACAAACTTGGCTGCATTTCACGTCAGACCTTCAGGACCATACTTGAGGCGAGGGGTCAGCAGATGAAAAGGAGCCTCCAGCACACACCACGTTTCAGTCTCCCTCAGCTCTGCCTTTTCACTCCACCCTGTTAGTCACTCGGTCATATCCGACTCTTTTTGATCCCGTGGACTGTAGCCCACCAGGCTCCTCTGTCCATGGAGTACTCCAGGTAAGACTACTGGAGTGGGTATCCATTTCCTTCTCCAGGGGACCTTCCCAACCCAGGGACTGAACTTGGGTCTCCTGAGTTGCAGGCAGGCTCTTTACCATCTGAGCTACCAAGGAAGCCCCACTTCACCCTACCAGTTTCTAGAGAACGTATTGACACATGCAGAGCTCTATGCTTCGGGGAGGATGACTCTGAAGGAAGTGGAGGGTTGAAGGGAAATTAGAATGAACGCAGAAGTTAAGAAAATATCCGGCCATCCAAGTGAGCAGAAACGAATGTCAGAACTCAGGCGGTGATGAGAAAGAGAAGGAAAACACGAGACAGACATTCTGGGAGGCAAATGGCCTGGAAAAGGGATTGAATGAGATTCAGGCGCAGTGAGCTGTGGTGAGCTGGTGATCTGTAAAGACCTGCTGGATCAGAGAAAACAGTCTTGACAGATAAGATCTGCCAGAGAAGATGCTGTGGAGTCCGTGACAGGGGGACTGAGTCCTCAGTGACAGAGTCTACACTGGCTTGGGGTGAGGCGGATGGGATTTCAGGTGGGAGACGGTGAGTGGGGGAACAAGAGCAAAGACTGTGAGTATCACAGTGTCCTAAGCACTGAGACTGATGGCTAGGGACTGGCCACACCTTTACCCTGGCTTCCATAGTGAACAGCAAGCCAGGCTAAGCTAATGGGAGACTTCTACCTGGACAATTAGCCCCCAAAGGTCTCCTTCACTGGAAAAGACCCTGACACTGGGAAAGATGGACGGCAAAAGGAGAAGGGGGTGGCAGAGGATGAGATGGTTTGATGGCATCACCAACTCAATAGACATGAGTTTTAGCAAACTCTGGAAGAGAGTGAAGAACAGGGAAGCCCAGTGTCCACAGGCTACAGGGCTGTAAAGAGCTGTACACGACTTAGCAACTGAATATCAACCAAAAGATGGAGGTGAGTTATTCTACCGCATTACAGCTATTAATAAGATTCCTTTCTCTAATGACCTAAATGGAAGGAGATCCAAGAAAGAGGGAATATATGTGCACATACAGTTGCTTCGCTTTCCTGTACAGCCGAAACCTACACAACACTGTAAAGCGACTGCACTCCAATAAAGTTTTAAGAAGAGATATTTTTTTTTTTCTAGCAAGAGTGTAAATGGTTTCTCAGGTAGCACTAGTGGTTAAAAAAAAAAAAAAAAACACCTGCCTGCCAATGAAGGAGACATAAGCGATGTGGGTTCAATCCCTGGGTCAGGAAGACCCCATGGAGGAGGCCATAGCAACACACTCCCTCTTCTATTCTTCCCTAAAAACTCCCATGGATAGAGCAGCCTGGTGGGCTACAGTCCATAGGATCGCAAAGTGTCAGCCGTGACTGAAGTGACTTGGCACAGAGTGGAAACGCACTCTAACTTTTATTTTTCCTAATCCTCTTCCCTACACAGCCATTAGAACAGCCATGGGAAAGCTTTCAGTTGCATGTAATTAAAACCCAAGGCTAACTAGTTTAAGACCAAAAAAAAAAAAAAGTTACCCCAATTCCCAGGCTAATTTTCCTTCCAGTGTGTGCTGCAGTCTTCATCATCCTTATAGAGATTTCAGCAGAATTGTCCTCCGAGAAAAAAGGCTCGCTCTGCTAATTATGCAACTGTCTTCCTGACATTTCTTCTCTGTTACCTCTTCACACCATTTTTTAAAGATGTAACAGCAGATGATGTTACTTCACGTCACACACATACAAACACACCCGTGCCTTTGAAAAGTGCTACTACCTTTTGTCTCTTTGGCTGTTTTTATAGTTCTCTTTCTTTTTGCATTCTGGGCTTTTCCAGGTAAGAAAAAAAAAAGTCTTAGAATTGTATAAAGGTTAAGGATGAACCAATACCACCCTATTGTTGTAGAGCTGAGAAAATTGCATAGTGAAAACCTAATTTTCTACATTGAAGACACAGGGCTGGGCTAGATCCTGGATTCTGCAGAATTACTGAGAATCAAGGTACAACTAGTAGGTACTTAACATTCCGCAAGGAGCCAAACCTGTCTTGCTCAGCAGAGGAGCTGGAAGCTTCTTCTAATATCACCTCCAAGTTTACTGGAAGGTATGTCTGTCACTGGATGCCTCTGATGGGGCAAATGGAGAGGTCTGATGTTTACATGGCCAACAAAAATCAATTATCAATGGAGTGAGTTTTTATACGATTTTAGAGAATCACATTTAAAAACTGCTTGGATATGAATATTTAAGAAAGCCTCGATTTTTAAAACTCTGTTAACTAGAAAATTTATGCTAGTAGACTTTTAGGGAAGAAGCAGAAAAATCACAAGAAAACTTGCTGAAGTGAGGGATTATCTCAAAAAAGTTTTTTTGAAAAGTCTAGGCTAATCACATAAATAGTTACTCATATTTTTCTAGGCTTTTACCATTTGAAGATATTTCACTCACAGACGCTTGAGTTCAGGTAAGCAGGCACCTTTATTTTTATCCCCTTTTGACAGATGCTAAAGTTGAGGGAGAGAGGGGTCGAGCCAATTTCCAAAGGTCAGACTAATAAATGGGGAGATGTGAGTCAGAGAACACTGTGTCTCTGTGTCCACAAGGCAGCAAGAAAGAAGATGGAGTCTAAACTCACAGCTCCCCAGACTTTGGTCCAGTTACTTAATAATTTTAACCTGCTAATTGCATCAAATGTGGACAACACTTATCTGGAAGTCTTACTTTGGGATAATGTAAAACAAGGCAAATTCGACACCCAACCTGTAGCATGTAGTCACTGTTAGGCCCTCTCTTCTTCCTCCTCTTGGAGCACATTGCAAATTTCGTATGTACTACAGTATAATTCCAGAGCCAGGACCAGTGCACATATGTTCACACATTCATGATAAAAACCATGAGGAGGCCCTCGGCCATTAGTGAAACATGTATTCACACTCACTATCTCCCTCTCCACCCCGCCTCCACCCCAGGAGTATAGCTCCTTTATTTCTTACTTGAGCACTTCCCCCAACCTGAAACCTGTAAGGCAGCCCACGCTCTGCCTTCTTCTTGCCTTTGACATCCTATTAGACAATGAATCCTGTTCACATCACATCCTAATAATCTCTGCTCACTCTGCTTTCTCCCCTCCATCACCGAACTGTCTCCAGTGATCTAACACAGTCCCATCTAATGCTGTAGGATGGTGTGACTTTGCTCTCAGCCCACTCTAGTCTACCCTCCAGAATGGTTCCCACTGTGAGTCTGTAAGGGACAGATCTGATTACAGAGTCACCTGCACCAAGTTATCCAATCTCTGCAACTGCCTGAAGTGTCTGCAGTCTCTAGTCTACATAAGACCCACCATCGGCTTTTCTCCGCTTCACCTCCTCCAGCTCCTGGTGGCATAAGGTGTTCTATGACCCAAGGCCACATCACTGCAATCTCTGCCTCCAATGCCACGTGGCCTATTCCTCTTCTGTATCTTCCATCTCTATGTCTCTCGTAAAGACATTTTTCACTGGATCCCATCTTTTTTCCAAAACTCCTCAGGCCATTGGGCTTCCCTTGTAGTTCAGACAGTAAAACGTCTGCCAGCAATGCAGGAGACCTGGGTTCAATTTCTGGGTCAGGAGTATCCCCTGGAGAAGGAAATGGCAATCGACTCCAGTACTCTTGCCTGGAAAATTCCACAGATGGAGGAGCCTGGTAGGCTATAGTCCATGGGATCGAAAAGAGTTGGACATGACTGAGCAACTTCACTGGCACCACAGGCCAGGTCTAACTATCACTGGCACAGGCCAGGTCTAACTATTACAATACTGCTTTCTGAATGTTGAGCTTTAAGCCAACTTTTTCACTCTCCACTTTAACTTTCATCAAGAGGCTTTTTAGTTCCTCTTCACTTTCTTCCATAAGGATGGTGTCATTTGCATATCTGAGGTTATTGATATTTCTCCCAGCAGTCTTGATTCCAGCTTGTGCTTCTTCCAGTCCAGCATTTCTCATGATGTACTCTGGATATAAGTTAGGGTGACAATATACAGCCTTGACGTACTCCTTTTGCTATTTGGAACCAGTCTGTTGTTCCATGTCCAGTTCTAACTGTTGCCTCCTGACCTGCATACAGGTTTCTAAAGGGGCAGGTCAGGTGGCCTGGTAAAATAGTTGGGGAAACAGTGGAAACAGTGTCAGACTATTTTGTGGGGCTCCAAAATCACTGCAGATGGTGACTGCAGCCATGAAATTAAAAAACGCTTACTTCTTGGAAGAAAAGTTATGACCAACCTAGATAGCATATTCAAAAGCAGAGACATTATTTTGCCAACAAAAGTCCATCTAGTCAAGGCTATGGTTTTTCCTGTGGTCATGTATGGATGTGAGAGTTGGACTGTGAAGAAGGCTGAGTGCTGAAGAATTGATGCTTTTGAAGTGTGGTGTTGGAGAAGACTCTTGAGAGTCCCTTGGACTGCAAGGAGATCCAACCAGGCCATTCTGAAGGAAATCAGTCCTGGAATTTCTTTGGAAGAAATGATGCTAAAGCTGAAACTCCAGTACTTTGGCCACCTCATGCAAAGACTTGACTCATTTGAAAAAGTCCCTTATACTGGGAGGGATTAGGGGCAGGAGGTGAAGGGGACGACAGAGGATGAGATGGCTGGATGACATCATGGACTCGATGGACGTGAGTCTGAGTGAACTCCAGGAGATGGTGATGGACAGGGAGGCCTGGGGTGCTGCAATTCATGGGGTCGAAAAGAGTTGGACACGACTGAGCGACTGAACAGAACTGAACTGAAAGGTGCTTTGGCCACTTGATGAGAAGAGCTGACTCATTTGAAAAGACTCTGATGCTGGGAAAGATTGAAGACGAGAGGAGATGGGGACGACAAAGGATGAAATGGTTGATGGCATCACCAACTCAATGGACATGAGTTTGAGTAAGCTCTGGGAGTTGGTGATGGACAGGCAAGCCTGGTGTGCTGCAGTCCATGGGGTCCAAAGAGTCAGACACGACTGAGCGACTGAACTGAAACTGAAAGGTGCTTTGAGCTTTTCCATGGTTTTTGCTTGGAAAACTTGCTGTTGTTTAGTCACGAAGCTATCTCCGACTCTTTGTGACCCCATGGACTGTAACCCACCAGGCTCCTCTGTCAGTGGGATTTTCCAGGCAAGAATATTGGACTGGGTTGCCATTTCCTTCTCAAGAAGATCCTCCTGACTCAGGGATCGAACCCATGTCTCCTGCATTAGCAAGAGGATTCTTTACCATTGACGTACCTGGGAATCTCCTAGGAAAACCTACCCCACTTTATAATCTAGAGAAGTATCTTCATCATCAAAAGCAGCCCAATATCCACTGTCTCTTCTAGGATGACTTCCCTAATAATCATTCCCCTGAAGTTGTTGCTGCTGCTAAGTCACTTCAGTCGTGTCCAACTCTGTGCGACCCCACAGACAGCAGCCCACCAGGCTTCCCCGTCCCTGGAATTCTTCAGGCAAGAATACTGGAGTGGGTTGCCATTTCCTTCTCCAATGCATGAAAGTGAAAAATGAAAGTAAAGTCCCTCAGTCGTGTCCAACCCTCAGCCACCCCATGGACTGCAGCCCACCAGGCTCCTCCATCCATGGCATTTTCCAAGCAAGAATACTGGNTCTTCAGGCAAGAATACTGGAGTGGGTTGCCATTTCCTTCTCCAATGCATGAAAGTGAAAAATGAAAGTAAAGTCCCTCAGTCGTGTCCAACCCTCAGCCACCCCATGGACTGCAGCCCACCAGGCTCCTCCATCCATGGCATTTTCCAAGCAAGAATACTGGAGTGGGCTGCCATTGCCTTCTCCTCCCCTAAAGTTGGGGACATGTAGCTTTTGCATGTATCCTCCTATAGCCCTTTATATTTGCACCATGTTTTCAAAGAACATTTTGGAGTATAATATAACTGGTAGCTTATCTCTGTGAATACAGAGTTATGAGATACAATATTCTACTAAGGTTGAAAGCAAGTTCTAAAGCTGCCTGAGTTAGTGTCATATAATGTCATCTACCAAATATGGGACCTTAGGTAAGTTTAATTGACCCTTTTATGCTTTGATTTCCCTTGAGAAAACCGTAACTGAAAAAGATGCATGCAGCCCAATGTTCATAGCAGCACTATTTACAATAGCCAGGACATGAAAGCAACCTAGATGTTCATCAGCAGATGAATGGATAAAGAAGTTGTGATATGTATATACAACGGAATATTACTCAGTCATAAAAAGGAGTGCACTGGAGTCAGTTCTAGGGAGGTGGATAAACCTAGAGCCTGTCATACAGAGTGAAGTAAGTCAGAAAGAGAAAAATGAGTTTCAAGTATTAATGCCTATGTATGGAATCTAGAAAAAAATGATATCAATGAATCTATTTGTAGAGCAGGAATAGAGATGGAAGCATAGAGAACAGACTTTGGACACAGTGTGGGAAGGAGAGGGTGGGACGAATTCAAAGAGTAAAGCNAACACCTGCCTGCCAATGAAGGAGACATAAGCGATGTGGGTTCAATCCCTGGGTCAGGAAGACCCCATGGAGGAGGCCATAGCAACACACTCCCTCTTCTATTCTTCCCTAAAAACTCCCATGGATAGAGCAGCCTGGTGGGCTACAGTCCATAGGATCGCAAAGTGTCAGCCGTGACTGAAGTGACTTGGCACAGAGTGGAAACGCACTCTAACTTTTATTTTTCCTAATCCTCTTCCCTACACAGCCATTAGAACAGCCATGGGAAAGCTTTCAGTTGCATGTAATTAAAACCCAAGGCTAACTAGTTTAAGACCAAAAAAAAAAAAAAAGTTACCCCAATTCCCAGGCTAATTTTCCTTCCAGTGTGTGCTGCAGTCTTCATCATCCTTATAGAGATTTCAGCAGAATTGTCCTCCGAGAAAAAAGGCTCGCTCTGCTAATTATGCAACTGTCTTCCTGACATTTCTTCTCTGTTACCTCTTCACACCATTTTTTAAAGATGTAACAGCAGATGATGTTACTTCACGTCACACACATACAAACACACCCGTGCCTTTGAAAAGTGCTACTACCTTTTGTCTCTTTGGCTGTTTTTATAGTTCTCTTTCTTTTTGCATTCTGGGCTTTTCCAGGTAAGAAAAAAAAAAGTCTTAGAATTGTATAAAGGTTAAGGATGAACCAATACCACCCTATTGTTGTAGAGCTGAGAAAATTGCATAGTGAAAACCTAATTTTCTACATTGAAGACACAGGGCTGGGCTAGATCCTGGATTCTGCAGAATTACTGAGAATCAAGGTACAACTAGTAGGTACTTAACATTCCGCAAGGAGCCAAACCTGTCTTGCTCAGCAGAGGAGCTGGAAGCTTCTTCTAATATCACCTCCAAGTTTACTGGAAGGTATGTCTGTCACTGGATGCCTCTGATGGGGCAAATGGAGAGGTCTGATGTTTACATGGCCAACAAAAATCAATTATCAATGGAGTGAGTTTTTATACGATTTTAGAGAATCACATTTAAAAACTGCTTGGATATGAATATTTAAGAAAGCCTCGATTTTTAAAACTCTGTTAACTAGAAAATTTATGCTAGTAGACTTTTAGGGAAGAAGCAGAAAAATCACAAGAAAACTTGCTGAAGTGAGGGATTATCTCAAAAAAGTTTTTTTGAAAAGTCTAGGCTAATCACATAAATAGTTACTCATATTTTTCTAGGCTTTTACCATTTGAAGATATTTCACTCACAGACGCTTGAGTTCAGGTAAGCAGGCACCTTTATTTTTATCCCCTTTTGACAGATGCTAAAGTTGAGGGAGAGAGGGGTCGAGCCAATTTCCAAAGGTCAGACTAATAAATGGGGAGATGTGAGTCAGAGAACACTGTGTCTCTGTGTCCACAAGGCAGCAAGAAAGAAGATGGAGTCTAAACTCACAGCTCCCCAGACTTTGGTCCAGTTACTTAATAATTTTAACCTGCTAATTGCATCAAATGTGGACAACACTTATCTGGAAGTCTTACTTTGGGATAATGTAAAACAAGGCAAATTCGACACCCAACCTGTAGCATGTAGTCACTGTTAGGCCCTCTCTTCTTCCTCCTCTTGGAGCACATTGCAAATTTCATATGTACTACAGTATAATTCCAGAGCCAGGACCAGTGCACATATGTTCACACATTCATGATAAAAACCATGAGGAGGCCCTCGGCCATTAGTGAAACATGTATTCACACTCACTATCTCCCTCTCCACCCCGCCTCCACCCCAGGAGTATAGCTCCTTTATTTCTTACTTGAGCACTTCCCCCAACCTGAAACCTGTAAGGCAGCCCACGCTCTGCCTTCTTCTTGCCTTTGACATCCTATTAGACAATGAATCCTGTTCACATCACATCCTAATAATCTCTGCTCACTCTGCTTTCTCCCCTCCATCNCCTGAGTCACTTTGCTCTACACCTGAAACTAAAATAACATTGTAAATCAGCTATGACCTGCTCAGTAGCTCAGTAGTGTATGACTCTTGGCAACCCCATGGACTGTAGCTCACCAGGCTCAGTCCACAGGATTCTCTGGGCAAGAATACAAGAAGATCCTCCTCCAGGGGATCTTCCCTGGCTCCCTGGACTTGAACCTAAGTCTCCTGCATCTCCTGCATTACAGGTGGTTCTTTACTGCTGAGCCACTGGGGAAGTCAACTGTGCTTCTATAATTTCAGAAAGTGCCTGAAAGAGTATATATGTTTAGTCACTCAGTTGTATCTGACTCTTTGCAACCTCCTGGACTGTGGCCTTCCAGGCTCCTCTGTCCACGAGATTCTACAGGCAAGAATACTGGAATAGGTTGCCATTTCCTCCTCCAGAGGATCTTTCCAACTCAGGAATAGAACCCAGGGGTCTCCCACACTGCAGGCAGATTCTTTACTGTTTGAGCCATCATATACCACACTGTTGTTTTTTTTATAAGTTACTTATTGTTTGTTACTGGTTGTTAGGATTTCAAATGAGTTTTTTTTAATTGGTTGTTAGGATTTCAAGTGAGTTTTACTTTCTTCTTTTTGATATTCTACTTTTAAAATATCTCTACAATGAGTGTTTTGCTTCTAAAAGTAATAAAGTAAATGGTGATCTAAAATTATAGATTAAGATTGGTTTAACTTTGGGAATTCCCTGGCTGTCCAGTGGTTAGAGGACTTGGTGCTCTCATTGCTGGGGTCCCAGGTTTGATCCCTGGTCGGGGAACTAAGATCCCACAAGACACAGCCAAAAAAACAGACTAGATCATTTTTAACTTGATGAAGTTCTCCAAAAACATTTTTCAGTCTTCTGCCACATCCCTGGCTCAAAAGTCATCTGTCAGACGTAAGTTGCTCCCAAGATGGCCATTCCCAGCAACAGGCTCTTGGTGGGCTTGTTAGAACCAGTCCCTCAATGGTAGAGAGCACCTCCGGACAACAAGCACACATCTCCTCAACACCCATGTGTCCAAACTGTACGAGGCACCATGCAGCCTAGCACAGCAGCAGCAGACATCACTTCCGCCCTCCATCTCAGCCACCATCATCAGGAAAACAGAGTAATGTGGGCCCAAGCGGTAGGCCATCTCAAATAAATGAAGGTCACCCAGGTCACCTCCATAAAAGCATACCTCCAAAGGTGGTGGAAAGGTACAAACCCTCAGTTATAAGGTAAGTAAGGACTAAAGATGCCGTGGACATGATGACTACATGAACACTGCTGTATGACATACAGGAATATTGTTAAGAGTAAAACCTAAGAGTCATCATCACAAGAAAAAAATTTTTTTGCTTTTTTAAAATTGTATTTATATGAGATGACAGATGCTAACTAGCCATACTGTGGTAATCATTTCGTAATATATCTAAGTCAAACCACTATGCTGTACACCTTAAACTTATACAGTGATGTATGTCAGTTATGTCTCAATAAAACTCGGAAGGGTGAGCACACCTTCAGAGATAAACTCAAAGCTTTCCTCTGCTATCCAAGGTCAACCATGTATGCTCCTGTGGTTTTATTCCCGTAAATCCATCTTGCAAGTCACCATGAAAACTGATGTACTTTTCCTTTACTCAATCAACTTCTAGAATTGTTTCTCCACCACTATCCTGTCACTGCCCTTTCCTCTGTATGTGGCTCTTCATGGTTTGGATATCTTAGACTCCAGTCCCAAAACCACTACAGAAATGACTGTAGACAAGTTATTTAGAGTTTCTGGTTTCCTCATCTCTATATGGAGATAATATTCCACAAGGTCATTTCAGGATTAAATGAGGTCACATGGGTCAAGGTCCTGGGACATAGCAGACTGTCTCTAAGGACTGTTTTCTTCTCACTTGTCTCCTGCGCTCCTATGCTCTGAAGGGTCTCATCACTCTGCAGGAGATGTGTGGCATGACTGAAGGCCCAATGGACCTTGATTTGAGCTCCATTAAGCCATCACTTCATGGGAAATAGATGGGGAAACAGTGGAAAAAGTGGCAGACTTTATTTTGGGGGACTCCAAAATCACTGCACATGGTGACTGCAGCCATGAAATTAAAAGACGCTTACTCTTTGGAAGGAAAGCTATGACCAACCTAGATAGCATACTGAAAAACAGAGACATTACTTTTCCAACAAAGCTCCATCTAGTCAAGGCTATGGTTTTTCCAGTGGTCATGTATGGATGTGAGAGTTGGACTGTAAAGAAGGCTGAGTGCCAAAGAATTGATGCTTTTGAACTGTGATGCTGGAGAAGACTCTTGAGAGTCCCTTGGACTGCAAGGAGACCCAACCAGTCCATTCTGAAGGAGATCAACCCTGAGATTTCCTTGGAAGGAATGATGCTGAAGCTGAAACGCCAGTACTTTGGCCACCTCATGCGAAGAGTTGACTCATTGGAAAAGACTCTGATGCTGGGAGGGATTGGGGGCAGGAGGAGAAGGGGACGACTGAGGATGAGATGGCTGGATGTCATCACGGACTCGATGGACGTGAGTCTGAGTGAACTCCAGGAGATGGTGATGGACAGGGAGGCCTGGCGTGCTGTGATTCATGGGGTCACAAAGAGTCGGACACGACTGAGCGACTGAACTGAACTGAACTGAACTGAAGCCATGTTTTTGTTGTGGGATCCTGGGCAAGTCTTTAAATCATCATGGTCTTGAGGATTATTTTGAGATACTGCACTTCCCTTGTGGCTCAGCTGGTAATGTAGGAGACCTGGGTTTGATCCCTGGGTTGGGAAGATCTCCTGGAGAATGGAATGGCTACCCACTCCAGTATTCTGGCCTGGAGAATTCCATGGACTGTATAGTCCATGGGGTTGCAAAGAGTCAGACATGACTGAGCGACTTTCACTTTCTTTCTTTCTTTGAGATGCTAATGAGATCATAGATAACAAACTGCTTTCTATTCAACATAAAATTCTCCATATACTAGAAGAGTATGGTCACAAAAGGGCTTCCCAGGTGACTCAATGGTAAAGAATCTGCCTGCCAAGCAGAAGACAAGGAGATGTGGGTTCAGTCCCTGGGTTGGGAAGATCCCCTGGAGGAGGAAATGGCAACCCACTTCAGTAGTCTTGTCTGGGAAATCCCATGGACTGAGGAGCCTGGTGGGCCACAATCCACGGGGTCGCAACGACAACAACATGGTAACAAGAGAAATAAGCCCTTAGAAAAATGAATCTATAAATGAGATACATCCATTTTATAACCCCAAATTTTTCAGTAAGTATTTTCAGAAGGATTCTTTTGAAATAGGAAAGTTAATTACAAAATACCTAAATTATATAGGATTGGTGGGGTGGGGGGAGAAAATTGACTTCCCCGTCTTTCTTATATACAACTTACAAAGAAACTAGCCTGCTTTATATCACAACCTTTTGTCACTCCTGAATGGGTAGAGAAGCCCAGGAGATGCCAGTCCAGAGATGGGGACCACAGGCAATGTGGAGGACATGTCCTGTCTTCCTAGCTGAGCAATAACTAGACAGCTCACCTCCACAGTGGACTGATGCCCAGCCCAGGCGTGAGGCACCACCCAGATGCCAGGTTGGGAAAAGATGCTCAGGGCTTATAGAAGACCTGCCTCCACAACACAGCTGCTCAGCTAGCACTGCTCTCCAAGGGGACAGTACAGGGCCTGCCACTGGGCTTCTCCTTTGTGTTGCTCTATCTTGAGCACAAGAGTATTTGAGCTGGGCTCTTTAAGTTGGACCAAAAGATATTTCAAAAGTTGGCCACTGCATCTTTTCCTAGGACTTGATTTATGGGCTCAGCAAGGAGGATCAATAGGACCTTAAGTGACCTGAAGGGACACTCTACATTCAAAAGGACTGCAAGGCAGGGAGCAGTAAAGTCCATCTCAGCAAGGGATGGCTTTAGCATCCAGCTCCTCTGGGTGGGGATACTTATGGGTCAAGGATGTCATTTCAATGTCAGATTTCAGAAACAGTTTGTCAGTCTGCCCTTGTTTATAACTTGAGTTAGTGAGGCCACGTGAATATTTTCATTTCTGAATATTTAGCTCAAAAATCAGAGTCCTATTTGCTCTCCATCTATGCTAGAGTAGATAGGACCTGCACCCCCAAGGTGGAATTCCACAGCCTAAGTCATCATGGGAAAAGGCTAGTCTCTCTACTCCCACACAGAAGAGGAAAAATAGCCTTCAGTTGGGAGCCCAGGAAAAGATGGGCAACTCTATCACATCCCAGGACCTCTGGACCTTAATAAGCCTGACACCTTTATTGAAAGTCCATGATAACCAAAAGAAGGTTAGGTCACTGTCAGTACCCCATGAAGCAAAAATGAGCTGCTTTTCCAAGAACTTGTAAACCAGGTCACTCTCAGAAAGTCAGACTAGCAAAATCTACATATATGGTAGATTTGACTAGACTTCAGCCAAAGGAAACCAAGACAACTGACTGAATTTGTGACTGAAGAATTTGTGGCCCAAATTCCCATTGAAGTGACCATAATATCAGGACGGTAGACACGGAATGGTCATCTGAGTTAAATTCACCCATTCCAGTCCATTTTAGTTCACTGATTCCTAGACAAAAGAGTCCGAAATGCAGTACTTGGATGCAATCTCAAAAACGACAGAATGATCTCTGTTCGTTTCCAAAGCAAACCATTCAATATCACGGTAATCCAAGCCTATGCCCCAACCAGTAATGCTGAAGAAGCTGAAGTTGAATGGTTCTATGAAGACCTACAAGACCTTTTAGAACTAACACCCAAATAAGATGTCCTTTTCATTATAGGGGACTGGAATGCAAAAGTAGGAAGTCAAGAAACACCTGGGGTAACAGGCAAATTTGGCCTTGGAATTCGGAATGAAGGAGGGCAAAGGCTAATAGAGTTTTGCCAAGAGAACGCACTGGTCATAGCAAACACCCTCTTCCAACAACACAAGAGAAGACTCTACACATGGACATCACCAGATGGTCAACACCAAAATCATATTTATTATATTCTTGCAACCAAAGATGGAGAAGCTTTATACAGTCAGCAAAAACAAGACCAGGAGCTGACTGTGGCTTAGATCATGAACTCCTTATTGCCAAATTCAGACTTAAATTGAAGAAAGTAGGGAAATCCACTAGACCATTCAGATATGAGCTAAATCAAATCCCTTATGATTATACAGTGGAAGTGAGAAGATTTAAGGGCCTAGATCTGATAGAGTGCCTGATGAACTATGGAATGAGGTTCGTGACATTGTACAGGAGACAGGGATCAAGACCATCCCCATGGAAAAGAAATGCAAAAAAGCAAAATGGCTGTCTGGGGAGACCTTACAAATAGCTGTGAAAAGAAGAGAGGCGAAAAGCAAAGGAGAAAAGGAAACATATAAGCATCTGAATGCAGAGTTCCAAAGAATAGCAAGGAGAGATAAGAAAGCCTTCCTCAGTGATCAGTGCAAAGAAATAGAGGAAAACAACAGAATGGGAAAGACTAGAGGTCTCTTCAAGAAAATTAGAGATACCAAGGGAACATTTCATGCAAAGATGGGCTCGATAAAGGACAGAAATGGTATGGACCTAACAGAAGCAGAAGATATTAACAAGAGGTGGCAAGAATACACAGAAGAACTGTACAAAAAAGATCTTCACGACTTGGATAATCACGATGAGTGATCACTCATCTAGAGCCAGACATCCTGGAATGTGAAGTCAAGTGGGCCTTAGAAAGCATCACTAAGAACAAAGCTAGTGGAGGTGATGGAATTCCAGTAGAGCTATTTCAAATCCTGAAAGATGATGCTGTGAAAGTGCTGCACTCAATATGCCAGCAAATTTGGAAAACTCAGCAGTGGCCACAGGACTGGAAAAGGTCAGTTTTCATTCCAAT
>SJYX01002054.1:503606-519323 GCA_006410675.1 Oreotragus oreotragus
AGGACTGATGCTAAAGCTGAAATTTCAATACTTTGGCCACCTGAATCAAAGAGTTGACTCATTGGAAAAGACCCTGATGCTGGGAGGGATTGGGGGCAGAAGGAGAAGGGGACAACAGAAGATTAGATGGCTTGATGGCATCACCGACTCCATGGATATGAGTCTGAGTGAACTCTGGGAGTTGGTGATGGACAGGGAGGCCTTGTGTGCTGTGATTCATGGGGTCGCAGAGTTGGACACAACTGAGTGACTGAAATGAACTGAAGTGAACTGAAACACGGAATGTGATTATGACTTTAAAAGTGTAACTCCGCTTAGTTGGCCATATAGGATGTTGTGTGGGAGAAACTGGTTTGAAGAGACACGTGCATATGGAAAGGAAGGCTAAACTCTCAGAAGCTGGCAGGCCCATCTAATCAAGTATGGGTGGGGTGGGTGGCCTGCCTCAATCTTTCAGGGACTTGTGTCAGGGGTATTTCTCTGTGAACCATACAACTAATTTCATTTATTCTAAATCCAGTTTAAGCAAATATCTGGATAGAATTTGTCTTCTCAAGTACCTTTATTTATAGAGACTGTGCTTGCCATGGCAGCATGAGTATTCTGGTCTGTTGCTCATAATTCAGGTATGTACATCAGTCTCTGGGGGTCTGTTTAATGTGAGCTTATTTGAGGAATTTCAGAATCTGGGCCTTGATGAATGTTGTTACATTTGTGGTAAATAAGACAACTGGAAATGCCCTTCCATTCACTCTGTGGACAACAATGTCAAAAGATACACAAGGTACCCACCCCCAACAATGTTAGCATTTGCACATGACTGATTGCTGCTAAGTCTGCTAAGTCATTTCAGTCGTGTCCGACTCTGTGCAACCCCATAGAGGGCAGCCCATCAGGCTCCCCCATCCCTGAGATTCTCTAGGCAAGAACACCGGAGTGGGTTGCCATTTCCTTCTCCAGTGCATGAAAGTGAAAAGTGAAAGTGAAGTCTCTCAGTTGTGTCCAACCCTCAGCGACCCCATGGACTGCAGCCTTCCAGGCTCCTCCATCCATGGGACTCTCCAGCCGAGAGTACTGGAGTGGGGTGCCATTGCCTTCTCTGATTACAGGACCCAATAACCTTAACTGCAGCCCACTAAAATATTTTTTTTAAAGCAACACAATAACATGATACTTTAGAAAACACATTTAGTTTTGATGGTCATTATTTTTCCAATTCCTGCACCTTATTGATTTTTCTAAAGTATTTTCTAAAGCAGTCACCTCTTTGAAATCGTTTCCAATTTTTTTTTAAATTATGTCATTCAGCAGCTTCACAGAACCCAAGACTGACAAAGGTTTTCATAACCCATAATGCAAAGACCAAAAGAACCGGGCACACGGCAGAGGAAGACCATGTGCTCAGAGTGGACCCAGACAGGGAGACCTGGGCTTCATCTCCCCTTCCTCCAGGCTCCAAAAGGTCTAAATTTAGTTTACTGTATATACTGCAATGACATTAACATGTTGCAAGAACAAGAATCAAGCCGAAGAGAGAAAAAGAAGCTTCGTGTGGTTCGAGATATTTAAATGCCATGGTAACAATGATGTCTTCTCCATTATTTAATTCACTTCCTCGGGTCAGGGTATCCTGCCCTCTCTCCCCTGCACTTCCTGTTGCAGTGATCAAATCGGGTCACCCTGAATCTGTGAGTCCTCCTCACGACTGCAGTCATGTCTATTTCCAGCAGAATGAATTTTCTCCATCTCTTCCTTTGCTCCCGGACCTTTATTTTGGTGCCCTTGATGTTCCCAGTGGCTCTTCACTGAGCTCCACACGCTGTAAAAGCTTCCCTTTCATCCACATCTCCTCCCCCACACCCTTCCCCCAGCACTGCTCTCTGCCCCTCCCTCCAGCTTCTGCAGTTGTCACTAACACAGTTAGCCACTTGATTAGCAACTCAGTGATTCAGAAGCCAAGAACCTTAGCTCTCTGCAAAGGCCTCTGCTTCTCTTTTCAGGGTCAGATCAAGTCCATCACCCCCAGATCTCTGTACCATTCAGAATAGATGACCGGGGGCCTTCAATATTCCATTTGCCAAGTTTAGCCCCTCGCCGCGCTTCTTCCCTTTTCTTTTTCTGTGTGTGTCTCTGGAGTGCTTCATGCTCTATTTAACTTTTCCCCAGGAAAGGTGGGCAGAGAAGGTTTAAGTTTAGGATTTTGATGGACGGCCAACCTCCGCATTTACAGATGGGAAAACCAAGGTCCAGAAAGTCTAACTGCGCAGCTGCATGGCTAGCCCTTGGAGGAACCAAAACAAATGGGGTGAAAACTCAAGTACAGTGGCAGATCTGGTGGGGAAAAAATCTTATTAAGGGGTGAGCAGTGCCAAGATAAGACTGGATGATTACCTCAGAGTTCCTTCACTCATTCTGCTCTTGTCTCCCTGCCAGCAGTGCAAGCAAAAGATCAAAGCAGAGCATGCATACCAGTCATAGATCCACCAGGACACCTCCTAGGAGCTTGGAGACCCTGAAGACCACCTGCGCCCCTCCAGCCCGGATCATCGGGACAAGACGAGGGCTCAGAGACAGCCGGGCTAATGAACTCCACTCGAGTCCCACATCCACTAGGCTTTTCACTATTAGCCAGCACACACAGCGGTAAATTGACAGAAAATTTCCCCCTCAGTGTAGGAAGATGCATAAAATACATGATGCCTGTGAAAATATATTTATTGCAAAAGTTATATCAGTCTTGTAAGAAAGCACCAGCCTTCTCTGGGGAAAGGCATGGGTGGGAAAATGAATAAAATAACTCAGTATTTTGACTGTTTGCTGCAGTGGAAGAGGGACTTCTGTTTCTCAGGCTGAGTGGGAAGAGAGGGATTTATCCTTGGATGCCTAGGAATAAGGCAGAGTAGCGTAGAAAAGTCACTCCTTGGTGTGAGCATGGGAGCAAGTCTCCAACCCTACCCCGAGGCCTGGTTGATGGTTGTTCTCAGCCAGCCATTCCTCCTGGGTCGGGCTTGTTCCAGCGGGTTGGGATCTGCTGAGTGAGGCGCTGAGCCTGGCTGCTGCCGCTGCCGCCCAGCACTGTGATTAAGAGCTCAATGATTGATTTTCTAGCCCATGACCACATTGGTGGGGACAGAGTATGGCAGAGGAGGCTGGCAGGAAGCCAAGTGGAAAGAGGGTTTATGAAATGAGCTCTCAATGAAGAAAACTGTGGGAAAGAATGCAATGGAAGCAGGTCTGGGGCCAGTAGATGTGGGAAAGTAGAACTCAAGAAAATGCTCTTCAGACTCGAACTAAGAACACAGCATTTTGGCAAACACAGGAAGAGGATCCAGTGTGTGAGAAAGGCTCAGCGCTGTTTGTATAAAACAGACTATTCCTCTCTGCACAACCATCACGGACAAGGCTTAACCTCCCTTCTGTACTGGGCACTGTGCTGGGTTCTGAGGCTAGAAAGAAGAATCAGTCAGTCTAGAGAAGGGGATTGAAAACACACGGAATGAGGTGTTAAAAATGCAAATGGCTCTTAAGGGAGTCGTCAAAACATTTTGCCTAAACTTTGGGCCCAGAGCCAGCAGGCAGGAGTGGGGCAGGGAGGGCCTGGGACTGTGCCCTGGGTGCTGCCTGCCTTCTGTGCAATCCTGAGGAAGGTTTTAGCAGGAAGACCCTGGTTGCTTTCCCCACCCCCACCCTCCCTTACATCCAGAGGACGTCTGCTGAAGTGATGGGAGCTCCCAGCACCAAGGGGCAGTTAGACATCCTCCTTATAAGCCTCAAGTCGTGGACACTCACAACATGATTCCTTTCCCTCCCCCCACCACACACCCCCACCCACCTCGAACTTGGGTCTCAGTTGACTCACCGTGTGTGTTTTGAGGGAAGATTTCTTTTAACCTACTATGCCCCTGTTTCAACCCCCTTTGAGTAAAGAAATCAATTATTTGTGTTTCCTTTAGCTTTCAGCATCTTTTTTTTTTTTTTTTTTGCCCTGGAAAATAAACTGGAAACTGAAGAAGATGAGTATCTATGTGTTTTTGTGCATCAGGGTTTAATATGTAAGAGAGGAGATGATATGTTTTAAAAGTGGAAATAAGAAAAAAATATCATTGACCAAGCTCAGAACCTGATGGTTTTATTTTTTTAATATCAGAAATAAAATCCTATTTCTGCAGTTCATGTCTGAAAATGGTGTAATCCAAAGTGGTTCTTTCATCTTCCACTGCAGGAACTGGTTCTTTGTGTAGCTTTGGAGCCCAGGTGTCTGCCCTGGAGGACTTTAAGGAGGTTATATCTAAGCCAGAAGACTTTAGAAAAGTATAGACTAGGCTGGAGGACCTCTGATCAGTCTAGCCTGAGCTGGCAGACCTGATACCAGTGTAGCCTAAGCCTCCTATCTCCTGGGGGAGAAATTCAAGCTGTGAAAAGGTGGCCTGCCCAAGCCCTTCTGCAAGCGAGCATCACCAGGACACAACCTTCTTAACCCCTGGCTCAGGGGCCTTCCCTCTCTTTCTCAGTCAAAACGGACTGAAATTTCTGGCAGTGCTGAGACAAATGTCCCTAATATTGTGCTCTTTTTCACAGAATAAAAACTGAGTTTAAGAAGAAACACAGTACTCGATTAAAAAAAAAAAAAAAAAACCAGTGTGTGCTGCAGTCTTCATCATCCTTATAGAGATTTCAGCAGAATTGTCCTCCGAGAAAAAAGGCTCGCTCTGCTAATTATGCAACTGTCTTCCTGACATTTCTTCTCTGTTACCTCTTCACACCATTTTTTAAAGATGTAACAGCAGATGATGTTACTTCACGTCACACACATACAAACACACCCGTGCCTTTGAAAAGTGCTACTACCTTTTGTCTCTTTGGCTGTTTTTATAGTTCTCTTTCTTTTTGCATTCTGGGCTTTTCCAGGTAAGAAAAAAAAAAGTCTTAGAATTGTATAAAGGTTAAGGATGAACCAATACCACCCTATTGTTGTAGAGCTGAGAAAATTGCATAGTGAAAACCTAATTTTCTACATTGAAGACACAGGGCTGGGCTAGATCCTGGATTCTGCAGAATTACTGAGAATCAAGGTACAACTAGTAGGTACTTAACATTCCGCAAGGAGCCAAACCTGTCTTGCTCAGCAGAGGAGCTGGAAGCTTCTTCTAATATCACCTCCAAGTTTACTGGAAGGTATGTCTGTCACTGGATGCCTCTGATGGGGCAAATGGAGAGGTCTGATGTTTACATGGCCAACAAAAATCAATTATCAATGGAGTGAGTTTTTATACGATTTTAGAGAATCACATTTAAAAACTGCTTGGATATGAATATTTAAGAAAGCCTCGATTTTTAAAACTCTGTTAACTAGAAAATTTATGCTAGTAGACTTTTAGGGAAGAAGCAGAAAAATCACAAGAAAACTTGCTGAAGTGAGGGATTATCTCAAAAAAGTTTTTTTGAAAAGTCTAGGCTAATCACATAAATAGTTACTCATATTTTTCTAGGCTTTTACCATTTGAAGATATTTCACTCACAGACGCTTGAGTTCAGGTAAGCAGGCACCTTTATTTTTATCCCCTTTTGACAGATGCTAAAGTTGAGGGAGAGAGGGGTCGAGCCAATTTCCAAAGGTCAGACTAATAAATGGGGAGATGTGAGTCAGAGAACACTGTGTCTCTGTGTCCACAAGGCAGCAAGAAAGAAGATGGAGTCTAAACTCACAGCTCCCCAGACTTTGGTCCAGTTACTTAATAATTTTAACCTGCTAATTGCATCAAATGTGGACAACACTTATCTGGAAGTCTTACTTTGGGATAATGTAAAACAAGGCAAATTCGACACCCAACCTGTAGCATGTAGTCACTGTTAGGCCCTCTCTTCTTCCTCCTCTTGGAGCACATTGCAAATTTCATATGTACTACAGTATAATTCCAGAGCCAGGACCAGTGCACATATGTTCACACATTCATGATAAAAACCATGAGGAGGCCCTCGGCCATTAGTGAAACATGTATTCACACTCACTATCTCCCTCTCCACCCCGCCTCCACCCCAGGAGTATAGCTCCTTTATTTCTTACTTGAGCACTTCCCCCAACCTGAAACCTGTAAGGCAGCCCACGCTCTGCCTTCTTCTTGCCTTTGACATCCTATTAGACAATGAATCCTGTTCACATCACATCCTAATAATCTCTGCTCACTCTGCTTTCTCCCCTCCATCACCGAACTGTCTCCAGTGATCTAACACAGTCCCATCTAATGCTGTAGGATGGTGTGACTTTGCTCTCAGCCCACTCTAGTCTACCCTCCAGAATGGTTCCCACTGTGAGTCTGTAAGGGACAGATCTGATTACAGAGTCACCTGCACCAAGTTATCCAATCTCTGCAACTGCCTGAAGTGTCTGCAGTCTCTAGTCTACATAAGACCCACCATCGGCTTTTCTCCGCTTCACCTCCTCCAGCTCCTGGTGGCATAAGGTGTTCTATGACCCAAGGCCACATCACTGCAATCTCTGCCTCCAATGCCACGTGGCCTATTCCTCTTCTGTATCTTCCATCTCTATGTCTCTCGTAAAGACATTTTTCACTGGATCCCATCTTTTTTCCAAAACTCCTCAGGCCATTGGGCTTCCCTTGTAGTTCAGACAGTAAAACGTCTGCCAGCAATGCAGGAGACCTGGGTTCAATTTCTGGGTCAGGAGTATCCCCTGGAGAAGGAAATGGCAATCGACTCCAGTACTCTTGCCTGGAAAATTCCACAGATGGAGGAGCCTGGTAGGCTATAGTCCATGGGATCGAAAAGAGTTGGACATGACTGAGCAACTTCACTGGCACCACAGGCCAGGTCTAACTATCACTGGCACAGGCCAGGTCTAACTATTACAATACTGCTTTCTGAATGTTGAGCTTTAAGCCAACTTTTTCACTCTCCACTTTAACTTTCATCAAGAGGCTTTTTAGTTCCTCTTCACTTTCTTCCATAAGGATGGTGTCATTTGCATATCTGAGGTTATTGATATTTCTCCCAGCAGTCTTGATTCCAGCTTGTGCTTCTTCCAGTCCAGCATTTCTCATGATGTACTCTGGATATAAGTTAGGGTGACAATATACAGCCTTGACGTACTCCTTTTGCTATTTGGAACCAGTCTGTTGTTCCATGTCCAGTTCTAACTGTTGCCTCCTGACCTGCATACAGGTTTCTAAAGGGGCAGGTCAGGTGGCCTGGTAAAATAGTTGGGGAAACAGTGGAAACAGTGTCAGACTATTTTGTGGGGCTCCAAAATCACTGCAGATGGTGACTGCAGCCATGAAATTAAAAAACGCTTACTTCTTGGAAGAAAAGTTATGACCAACCTAGATAGCATATTCAAAAGCAGAGACATTATTTTGCCAACAAAAGTCCATCTAGTCAAGGCTATGGTTTTTCCTGTGGTCATGTATGGATGTGAGAGTTGGACTGTGAAGAAGGCTGAGTGCTGAAGAATTGATGCTTTTGAACTGTGGTGTTGGAGAAGACTCTTGAGAGTCCCTTGGACTGCAAGGAGATCCAACCAGTCCATTCTGAAGGAAATCAGTCCTGGAATTTCTTTGGAAGAAATGATGCTAAAGCTGAAACTCCAGTACTTTGGCCACCTCATGCAAAGACTTGACTCATTTGAAAAAGTCCCTTATACTGGGAGGGATTAGGGGCAGGAGGTGAAGGGGACGACAGAGGATGAGATGGCTGGATGACATCATGGACTCGATGGACGTGAGTCTGAGTGAACTCCAGGAGATGGTGATGGACAGGGAGGCCTGGGGTGCTGCAATTCATGGGGTCGAAAAGAGTTGGACACGACTGAGCGACTGAACAGAACTGAACTGAAAGGTGCTTTGGCCACCTGATGAGAAGAGCTGACTCATTTGAAAAGACTCTGATGCTGGGAAAGATTGAAGGCGAGAGGAGATGGGGACGACAAAGGATGAAATGGTTGATGGCATCACCAACTCAATGGACATGAGTTTGAGTAAGCTCTGGGAGTTGGTGATGGACAGGCAAGCCTGGTGTGCTGCAGTCCATGGGGTCCAAAGAGTCAGACACGACTGAGCGACTGAACTGAAACTGAAAGGTGCTTTGAGCTTTTCCATGGTTTTTGCTTGGAAAACTTGCTGTTGTTTAGTCACGAAGCTATCTCCGACTCTTTGTGACCCCATGGACTGTAACCCACCAGGCTCCTCTGTCAGTGGGATTTTCCAGGCAAGAATATTGGACTGGGTTGCCATTTCCTTCTCAAGAAGATCCTCCTGACTCAGGGATCGAACCCATGTCTCCTGCATTAGCAAGAGGATTCTTTACCATTGACGTACCTGGGAATCTCCTAGGAAAACCTACCCCACTTTATAATCTAGAGAAGTATCTTCATCATCAAAAGCAGCCCAATATCCACTGTCTCTTCTAGGATGACTTCCCTAATAATCATTCCCCTGAAGTTGTTGCTGCTGCTAAGTCACTTCAGTCGTGTCCAACTCTGTGCGACCCCACAGACAGCAGCCCACCAGGCTTCCCCGTCCCTGGAATTCTTCAGGCAAGAATACTGGAGTGGGTTGCCATTTCCTTCTCCAATGCATGAAAGTGAAAAATGAAAGTAAAGTCCCTCAGTCGTGTCCAACCCTCAGCCACCCCATGGACTGCAGCCCACCAGGCTCCTCCATCCATGGCATTTTCCAAGCAAGAATACTGGAGTGGGCTGCCATTGCCTTCTCCTCCCCTAAAGTTGGGGACATGTAGCTTTTGCATGTATCCTCCTATAGCCCTTTATATTTGCACCATGTTTTCAAAGAACATTTTGGAGTATAATATAACTTGTAGCTTATCTCTGTGAATACAGAGTTATGAGATACAATATTCTACTAAGGTTGAAAGCAAGTTCTAAAGCTGCCTGAGTTAGTGTCATATAATGTCATCTACCAAATATGGGACCTTAGGTAAGTTTAATTGACCCTTTTATGCTTTGATTTCCCTTGAGAAAACCGTAACTGAAAAAGATGCATGCAGCCCAATGTTCATAGCAGCACTATTTACAATAGCCAGGACATGAAAGCAACCTAGATGTTCATCAGCAGATGAATGGATAAAGAAGTTGTGATATGTATATACAACGGAATATTACTCAGTCATAAAAAGGAGTGCACTGGAGTCAGTTCTAGGGAGGTGGATAAACCTAGAGCCTGTCATACAGAGTGAAGTAAGTCAGAAAGAGAAAAATGAGTTTCAAGTATTAATGCCTATGTATGGAATCTAGAAAAAAATGATATCAATGAATCTATTTGTAGAGCAGGAATAGAGATGGAAGCATAGAGAACAGACTTTGGACACAGTGTGGGAAGGAGAGGGTGGGACGAATTCAAAGAGTAAAGCTGACACTGCTGCTGCTGCTGCTGCTAAGTCACTTCAGTCGTGTCCGACTCTGTGCGACCCCACAGACGGCACCAGGGTCCTCCGTCCCTGGGATTCTCCAGGCAAGAACACTGGAGTGGGGTGCCATTTCTTTCTCCAATGCACGAAAGTGAAAAGTGAAAGTGAAGTCACTCAGTCGTGCCTGACTCTTAGCGACCCCATGGACTGCAGCCCACGAGGCTCCTCTGTCCATGGGATTTTCCAGGCAAGAGTACTGGAGTGGGGTGCCATTGCCTTCTCCATAGCTGACACTACCATGTATAAAATAGGGAAGCTACTCTATGAGCACAGAGAGCTCCACCCAGTGCTCCATGACAACCTAGAGGGGTGGGATGAAGAGGATTAGGGAGGAAGCTCAGGATGGAGGGGACATATTTGTACTTGTGGCTGATTCACATTGTTGTTTGGCAGAAGTCAACACAATATTGTAAAACAATCATCTTCCAACTAAAAAAAATTTTTTTAAGAGCTATCTTCACATAGGCTATTTATCTTTCTTTCTTAAGGACATTAAACATTTTATGCTTAAAAAAATAAAAGTATGTTGGTTTCTTCCACCTGCTGTAATAACACATTACCACAAACTCAATGACTTTAAATAATAGAGATTTATTTATTCCCTTCCAGTTCTGAAGGCCTGATGTCTGATATTAAGGTGTCAATAGGACTGTACTCCCTCCGAAGGCTGGAAGCAATGATCTGCTCTTTGCCTCCTTAGCTCCCAGTGGCACAGGGTGTCCCCTGGCCCATGGCCACATCACTCTGCCTTCAATGCTACAGGATTTTTCCTCTTCTGTATCTTCCCTCTGTGTGTCTCTTATAAGGACATTTTTCATTGGATTTATGGTCCATCTTGATCATCCAGATGACATCCTCAACTCAAGATCCTTAAATCAATTACATCTATAAAGACCTTTTTTTTAAAATAAGTTCACATTCATGGGCTCCAGGAATTAGGACATGGACATATCTTCTGGGGGACCACCATTCAACACACCACAAGTCTAGGTTTTATATTTCTTGGGAATCTTGAATGAAATTACGCATGCAAAGCTCTCAGAACAGTATCCGACAGAGAATAGATTTTCAGTAGCTATGATGATAATAATGAAGATGATGAGTTATAGTGATTATCTCAGAAGCTGGTATATACATAATCATTCATACTTGGTTCCTTTTTTTAAAATGTGTTTCTTAGATCATAACAAGTGAACTAGTACGGTGAAGACATATTGCTAACACCAAGGATTTATATGGACTCCTCAGGTGGCGATAGTGGTAAAGAATCTGCCTGCCCATGCAGGAAGATATTGCAGGAAGAAACGCATGTTCAATCCCTGAGTCAGGGAGACTGCCTGGAGAAGGAAATGGCAACCCACTCCAGTATTCTTGCCTAGAGAATCCCATGGACCGAGGGGCCTGGCGGGCTACAGTTCATGGGGCTGCAAAGAGTCAGATGTGACAGAGTGACTGAGCACAAGGGTTTACACAGGTTTTTCTGGTTAATTTTCACTCTAACAGCAAAAAATTCGGTTAACCAGAATTCTCCTCCACCATCACACATGAACCTTGACAGTGCATCCAGTAGTACCTGTTTCCCCAAAGGAGTTTACGTGCCAAAGGCATGGGGGTCTTTACTATTTGCCAGCACCCCAAAATGAATGACTTTATTGGAAATGAAGTTGGAGAGATCAAGTGTGTTTGATTATGGACTTGGAGAGGCTAGGAAAGCAACTATAAAATAATCACCTAGCAAGAAGATAGATATAAGGTTACCAAGGCTGGCAGAGACAATCTTCCCCAGGTCACTCCTTGAGTTGGTGACAAAGCAGAGAGTAGGACCCAGGTCTCCTGATTCACCCCAGTGTTATTCTCACCAACGATCTGCCTCATGTTGTTGGCACTACTTAGAGCAAGAAATTAATATAAATAGTAAGATCAGCTATTTAAAAGGATGAAGAAGGTCAAGAACCTTAGCACAGGCTTATTGTCATAAGCTTTCAATATTCTACTCCAAGAGACTCATATAACGGTATAGGTAACAGCCATATAAACTTATCAGCTCAGCTGCTCTGTTGTGTCCAACTGTTTGCAACCCCATGAACTGCAGCACACCAGGCTTCCCTGTCCATCACCAACTCCCAGCACTTGCTCAAACTCATGTCCATTGATTCGGTGGTACCATCCAACCATCTCATCATCTGTATATTTCATTTTCATTTGGTGATAGCAACATAGAAAAGTCATGTAGTGTATTCCAGCTACTTCATTTTAACACCAAAGGCCCTCTATGACTTTCCTTGATAATAGAGTCACCTTCTGTTCCCCTTCATATACCTACTGCTTATCCTTCTCCAGCCCGTGTGTTGTTCCAGCTCTTGTTCTTTGTATCCTGAACACCTTCTCCACGTCTACATCTCCAAGTCCTGCCATCCTTGAAAGGCTCAGTTTAAACAGTACAGGATCCAAAAAGCCTTTTCTTTTGCTTCTACCTGTATGTGACATTTCTTGTTTCTGAACCCCCATTTCCTATTTTTTTACACCTCTCTTAAAGCATTAGTCATTTCCTCATTTATATTTTTGTAGCTTCCTCTTAATCTGTTAAGACCTCAGAGACATCTATGAAATAAGAATTAAACAAATAATATTTATCTTAGCGTGTATTATATGCTGGAAATTCCCTCTTACCCAAAGACTTTCTGAGAAAGGTTCATGGTATTCCTGATACCATGACCACAGTATAAATGGACCAGGATGGGAATCCAGTTCCAGGCCAGCCAATCCCTAGACTGACTAGAAATTCACAGGATCCAAATTTTTAGGATTTGAGGAGCCAGGTGACACTGTGTCAATAGCTTGAAGTCAACCACAGTGGAAATATCTGGACCATAGAAATTGGCAAGCACTACGAATCAGAATTTTCCCCTACCCCCAACTCCCTACAGATAGCCAGTTATTAAATATTTATCAGCACACCACTAATGCTAAGGAACTGAATCTTCTCCCTCGGCAGTTTGAAGGAGAGACCTATAGAAAGAGGCAGTGGTCCTTAACAGAGACAAAAGCAGAATAACAGAAATGACAGCTGTAAGCAGGAAATTGAGGCAGCAAAAGCTAGGAGGTAGCAAGGGCCACAAGGTGGAGAGACAGGATAGAAAGAAGTTAATCCACCATGGCAAGTTTGGTGAAGTTGTTATGATGACTAATTCTTGAAGTAGGAAAAACAGGTGCCCCCACCTGGGGTTGATGCTAATCCTGGCTCCTGGCGTCTCTGGCTAGATCTCATGTGACCTTTTCTAAATCCTTCTGCTCTGTGAGACTGGCTCTGCAGTTATTCCTGTTTTTCCCTTACTGTCTCTCCTGAAAGACAGATCCTTATCACAGAGGACAAGTGGCCCAAAGAGGGACCCTGATGCTTCGCAGCTCATAAAGGACTTTCACATCCATCCTCAAAAGTCAACCTTCCAACAGCTCTGCTGGTTACACAGACCATCAGCTGCTGTAGGTACCAGCCAGCCCATGAGACTAGAAGTTGAGGCTCAGAGAGTCTCTGGGACTTGCCCAAGGACATGCAGCTAGAGAACGGCAGAGGCAAAACATAAACCCACCTCTTCTGGCGTCAGGATCGAGGCTCTGTTCACTTCAGGCCTACATGAGCTGTAAGGGTCCAGACGAGTGACGCTTTGACATTCTGACCACCCAGATCACACTCTGAATAACAAGCTTAGTCAACAGTTAGAAGTAGCACAGAGGAAAAGTAAGAGAGGAGACAGGAAGAGAGAGAGAAAACGTGATTTGAAAGTTCAGATGCCATATACAGATAACATGGTATAAAGGTAAGCATGGGACTTCCCTGGTGACTCAGCAGTAAAGAATCTGCCTTCCAATGTAGGAGGCACTGGTTCAACCCCTGGGTTGGGAAGATTCCCTAGAGAAGGAAATGGCAACCTACTTCGGTATTCTTGCCTGGAACATTCCATGGGCAGAGGAGCCTAGGGGGTTACAACCCATGGGTTGCAAAAGAGTTGAACACGGCTTAACAACTAAACAATAACAACAAAGGTGTACATACATATATGCACATACAACATGCAATATCAGATTCCCAGGTGGCTCAGTGGTAAAGAACCCACCTGCCAATTTAGGAGGTTCAGGCTCTATCCCTGGGCCAGGGAGATCCTTTGGAGGAGGAAATAGCAACTCACTCCAGTATTTCTTGGCTCGTAAATTCCATGGAAAGAGGATCCTGGCAGGCTACAGTCCGTGGGGGTCTCAAAGATTTGGACATGACTAAATGACTACACACATACGCACATATAATATCACATAGATTATAGTTCATGTATGTTCTGGAGCATCAAGCATACCTGAGTTAAAGTCTTAGCTCCCTATTCATTGGTCCTGAAAACTTGGGCAAGTCATTACCCGTCTGAAACTTCATTCATAAAGTAGATATTAAATTTCTTTATCTACTTCATAAGATTCTGATGAAGCTTAAAGAGAAAGTGAATCCAAACCATTTGGCACAAAGTTTGCCATGAAGTAAATATTTGGTATATTTGGTGTATATTTGCTATTTTTTAAGTAAAATAATAAACATAATAACGAATAATTTGAATTTATCTGATTGTATTAATATTTAATTGATTTTAATGAGTCTTAAAATTTGTGAAAGACACTGGCTACTAATTAAATGACTGCTATTCATAAATCAGTGGTATTTTAGACATGCACACAGTCTGCTCTACAAAACACACAAACACACAGGAAATACACAAGGCTCAAAACTAAATGTCTTTAAATAAAACATAAAGCAGAAACATCTGCTGCTGGAACCTGGTCCCTGGGCAGATTTGATTTTTGAAAATGACAAAGAGGCCAAATTGTGCTTCGATTCCTGGGCTGTGTGAGAGTGGGGCAGTGATTGCTTCCCTGGAGCTGACAGCCTGCTGGAGGGAAAGATGCAGATGCTTAAACAAAGGACATTGTATGCTGGACACACAGCTCTCTGGGACCCTGGGCCAGCAGGGAATTCTGTAGCCACATCACAAACAGTGTTGCTGAATTTCCTTCCATTTTCTGAAATAGCAACCACCACAAATGAGACACCCTAACAGAGCCGTGAATGTGAAAAGAGCAAATTCATTAGGCTGCTGGAGGATAATACTCCTTGCCATCAGCAGAGAAATCACCTATATTTCCAGAGGCCTCAGGATGTGGCCTTATCATTTCCTAATAGAACCTCTGCTAATATATTACTGACCGAGACCAGTTCCTCCTGGGAGATGAGTTTCTGTGGCCGTGACCTAGAAATTAGACTCAGGATGTCTGTCGGAGGTCTTCTTCAATGTAATTCAAATATAATTCTTTTTAAATATAATTTTAAAGTCAGCAAAATCAAACAAACAAAAAGACCCACGTAATACGGAGACAAGAATATCCACCAGCAAACCCATCCCCCTAACATAATTACCACCTTTTACGTAAAGGCTTTCCAGCCCTTCTTTCTCACGTGGTTGCTCTCACAGAATTGAAATGAGAGCATTCACATGATTTTTTTTTTTTTTTTACAATATGGTATTGGTTTTGCCATACACCAACATGAATCCGCAACGGGTGTACACGTGTTCCCTATCCTGAACCTCCCTCCCCGTACCATCCCTCTGGGTCATCCCAGTGCACCAGCCCCAAGCATTGTGTATCCTGCATCGAACCTAGACTGGCAATTCATTTCTTATATGATATTATACATGTTTCAATGCCATTCTCCCAAATCATCCCACCCTCTCCCTCTCCCACAGAGTCCAAAAGACTGTTCTATACATCTGTGTCTTTTTTGCTGTCTCGCATACAGGGTTATCGTTACCATCTTTCTAAATTCCATATATATGCGTTAGTATACTGTATTGGTGTTTTTCTTTCTGGCTTACTTCACTCTGTATAATCGGCTCCAATTTCATCCACCTCATTAGAACTGATTCAAATGTATTCTTTTTAATGGGTGAGTAATACTCCATTGGGAGAAGGCAATGTCACCCCACTCCAGTACTCTTGCCTGGAAAATCCCATGGACGGAGGAGCCTGGTAGGTTGCAGTCCATGGGGTCGCGAAGAGTCAGATACGACTGAGTGACTTCACTTTCACTTTTCACTTTCATGCATTGGAGAAGGAAATGGCAACCCACTCCAGTGTTCTTGCCTGGAGAATCCCAGGGACGGGGAGCCTGGTGGGCTGCCGTCTACGGGGTCGCACAGAGTCGGACAAGACTGAAGCAACTTAGCAGCAGCAGCAGCAGCA
>SJYX01002054.1:523661-539683 GCA_006410675.1 Oreotragus oreotragus
CCGAAGAATTGATGCTTTTGAACTGTGGTGTTGGGGAAGACTCTTGAGAGTCCCCTGGGGTGCAAGGAGATCCAACCAGTCCATTCTGAAGGAGATCAACCCTGGGATTTCTTTGGAAGGAATGATGCTAAAGCTGAAACTCCAGTACTTTGGCCACCTCATGCGAAGAGTTGACTCATTGGAAAAGACTCTGATGCTGGGAGGGATTGGGGGCAGGAGGAGAAGGGGACGACCGAGGATGAGATGGCTGGATGGCATCACGGACTCGATGGATGTGAGTCTGAGTGAACTTTGAGAGATGGTGATGAACAGGGAGGCCTGGCATGCTGCGATTCATGGGTTCGCAAAGAGTCGGACACGACTGAGCGACTGAACTGAACTTAACTGAACTTTTAAGTTACGACTATTTTTTTAAGTCAACAGCAGTAGGTCCAGGGGTGAAGCCACTCTAGGGCCTGCAGGCGGACCCATTCACTGGGACAGGTTGCTCCTTTCTCACAGCTCCAAGAGGCCTTCCAGGCTGGGGTCAGTTTTTAAAAGGGCCATCACTGAAGAAAAGAAACCATCAACTTGAAAAAATGCAACCGTGATAGTCATGATGAAATGGCCTGAGGCTCAGAGAAGAGAGGAACCAACATCAGTCCTCACTGCTATACACATGATGCCGAGAAGGAGTGAGAAGAGGAGATGTTAAAAGCCCCACTAAGAGCTCTCTGAGGGACTCCAAGGCCCTGAACTGTTGCAATGGAGCAAAATTACATGGAGCTAAGGCCAAGAATAGTGGTCAGCTATGGCAACGCAGATCACAGTCCTGTACTCAGAGAAAGAGGCTAGAATAAACACAAGGCTGTGGTCTGCAGAGCTGAGGTTGTGCATTGCAAAATCCCCTGTACTCCTCAAGGGTAGAATTTTTCTAGACATTCAAAATAGTTTTCATGTACACTTAAATTATAATAGCACCCAGAACAAGAGCTGGTGGATGAAGCATGATGGTAAATATTTGTTGGATGGGTAGATGGTTGGATGGAAGGGAAAGTAAATTGCTACTACAGGGTATCACAGAGATAATTGGGTCTTAGAAAGTAACACAAAAATAGTATCACTCAGGCAGTCATTTCCTCAACCAGGAGTTTGAAAAGACAGTTTCAGTAGCAAAGTAGGACAAATGCAGACGCAAAGAGGGAAGCAGCTTGGGGACTTCCCACAAGTCCAGTGGTTAAGACTGCAGTTCCACTGCAGGATGTGCAGGTTTGAACACTGTTCTGGGAAACTAAGGTCCTGCATGCCATGGAGTGCACCTAACAAATAAATAAATAGAGTGTTTTAAGATCAAAGAGGGAAGCAGCTTGCAAATACATGAAGGGAAGCCTCCTTGGCTCTGATTCAGTGGTATCCTGTTTCTTGACTAGGTACCACTTTAGGGAATAATCAGGGCAGGGTGTCAGCATCCATATGTTCAAATGAACACTGGAAGTTTAAAGTCCCGAAGGACTTTAGCCATCCTGAAAGGGAGTTTTTGCACTCCCCAAACTATTTCAATAGTTCAGCTATCCTTACAGGAAATTTACATAGATTCAATGAAGTTCATAAGGGCCAAATATGCTGGTAATCACAAAAATGTAAACAGGCTAAATGCCTCTGTTAAAGGACAGAGTCTGAGTTTCTTTTCTTTTAAATACAACTTAATGTATTATACAGGGAAGCCTGGCATGCTGTAGTCCATGGGGTCGCAAAGAGTTGGACATGACTGAGTGACTGAACTGAGCTGAATGTACTATAATGGAGCTTCTCTGTGGTTCAGCGATAAAGAATCCTCCTGCCAATGCAGGAGACTCGGGCTCCACCCCTGGGTCTGGAAGATTCCCCTGGAGGAAGGCATGGCAACCCACTCCAGTATTCTTGCCTGGAGAATCCCATGGACACAAGAGTCTGGCAGACTGCAGTCTATAGGATTGCAAAGAGTCGGACATCACTGAAGCAACCGAGCACACACACATGCAATGTATTACAGTGCGTGCTTCTAAAAATATCAAGTGAAAAATGAAAAGTAAAAGATGAGAAAATTATGATAGGCAAAAGTTCACAAAGAGAGAAGCAACTGGCAACATCGTCTTTCCAGATGACTCGATGGTAAAGAATCTGCCTGCTAAAGCAGGAGACACAGGAGACACAGGTTTAATTTCCAGGTCAGGAAGATTCCCTGAAGAAGGAAATGGCAACCCACTCCTGTATTCCTGCCTGGAAAAATCCCATGGACAGAGGAGCCTGGTGGGCTGCAGTGCACAGGACCACAAAGAGTCGGACATAGCTGAGCACACACATAAAGCAATATTAATATTAAGTACCTAATTTCACTATAAAGTTACCTCTTTGCTAATGAATGATTGGGATTTTATCATCACAATGAGGTGTCAACATTGGTCATCTCCTGCTATAATAAATTAATACATGTAACACCATCACAGTGAAAATAAATAAAATGAAATTAATAAAATATATATAAAATAATAGCTTTGTTGTTGTTGTTCAGTTGCTCAGTCATGTTCGACTCTTTGTGACCCCATGGACTGCAGCATGCCAGGCTTTCTTGTCCTTCACTATCTCCTAGAGTTTGCTCAAACTCACGTGCAGTGATACCATCCAACCATCTCATCCTCTGTCATCCCCTTCTCCTCCTGCCTTCAGTCTTTCCCGGTATCAGGATCTTTTCTTCTAGCCCCACAATTCGAAAGCATCAATTCTTTGGCCCTCAGCCTTCTTTATGTCCCAGCTCTCACATCCATACATGACTACTGGAAAAATCACAGCTTTGACTGCACGGACCTTTATTGGTAAAGTGACGTCTCTGCTTTTTAATACTCTGTCTACATTTGTTATAGCTTTTCTTCCAAAGCAAGCATCTTTTAACTTCATGGCTGCAGTCACCGTCCACAGTAATTTTGGAGCTCAGGAAAATAAAATCTGTCACTGCTTCCAGTTTTTTCCTTTCTGATTGCCATGAGAAGTGGTCAGAAAATTGGAATCAGTCCTCTCGGCCAGGAGCACTGGGTGTGAGGGAGAAAGTAAGTTAGGAAGGCGGCAAAGGTAAGCTGGGCTGAGACAAAGAAGCAGATTCCCATTCTCACTCCTGTGACAGTCCCATCCCAATGGGAATTCATAATCCTCTCCCCGAATCTCCTTCTAGGAGCACTTTCTGCTTGAACTCCTGGCAGGTGAGTGGAATAGATGGACACCCTTTAAGTCACTTACCCTTGTTCTATTCCATCTCAAGGAACCCCAGCCCAGTTCCCAGAAATTCATGTTGCAAAATCATGTGGAACAAGTGATATTGGGAAAACTGTTCAACCACTTGTAAAAGAATGAAACTAGATCACTTTCTAACACCATACACAAAAATAAACNGGAACCAGAGATCAAATTGCCAACATCCACTGGATCATGGAAAAAGCAAGAGAGTTCCCGAAAAACATCTATTTCTGCATTATCGAGTATGCCAAAGCCTTTGACTGTGTGGATCACAATAAACTGTGGAAAATTCTGAAAGAGATGGGAATACCAGACCACCTGACCTGCCTCTTGAGAAAGTTGTATGCACGTCAGGAAGCATCAGTTAGAACTGGACATGGAACAGCACACTGGTTCCAAATCAGGAAAGGAATACATCAAGGCTGTATATTGTCGCCCTGCTTATTTAACTTCTATGCAGAGTACATCATGAGAAACACTGGGCTGGAATCAAGATTGCCGGTAGAAATATCAATAACCTCAGATATGCAGATGATACCACCCTTATGGCAGAAAGTGAAAAAGAACTAAAGAGCCTCTTGATAAAAGTGAAAGAGGAGAGGGAAAAAGTTGGCTTAAAGCTCAACATTCAGAAAACTAAAATCATGGCATCTGGTCCATCACTGCATGGGAAAAAGATGGGGAAAGAGTGGTTGACTTTATTTTGGGGGGTTCCAAAATCACTGCAGATGGTGACTGCAGCCATGAAATTAAAAGATGCTTACTCCTTGGAAGGAAAGTTATGACCAACCTAGATAGCATATTAAAAAGCAGAGACCTTACTTTGTCAACAAATGTCCTCTAGTCAAGGCTATGGTTTTTCCAGTGGTCATGTGTGGATGTAAGAGTTGGACTATAAAAAGGGCTGAATGCAGAAGAATTGATGCTTTTGAACTGTGGTGTTGGAGAAGACTCTTAAGAGTCCCTTGGATGGACTGCAAGGAGATCCAACCAGTCCATCCTAACGGCAATTGGTCCTGGATGTTCATTGAAAGGAGTGATGTTAAAGCTGAAACTCCACTATTTTGGCCACCTGATGCGAAGAGCTGGCTCATTGGAAAAGACTCTGATGTTGGGACAGATTGAGGGCAGGAGGAGAAGGGGACGAAAGAGGATGAGGTTTTTAGATGGCATCACTGACTCAATGGATGTGAGTTTGGGTGGACTCCGGGAGTTCATGATGGACAGGGAGGCCTGGCGTGCTGGGGTTCATTAGGTCGCAAAGAGTTGGACAGGACTGAGCAACTGAAATGAACTGAATTGAAAAAGATAATAAATAATTTTTTCACCAAGATGAGTATGAGGAAGCAGAAATTCTTAGAAAGCATTCAGAAAACTGGGTTTCCTTTTGCCACAGCCATGGTCTGTGGTAAATATAGAATAAAAATGTACTGATTTGGGTGGACTCCGGGAGTTCATGATGGACAGGGAGGCCTGGCGTGCTGGGGTTCATTAGGTCGCAAAGAGTTGGACAGGACTGAGCAACTGAAATGAACTGAATTGAAAAAGATAATAAATAATTTTTTCACCAAGATGAGTATGAGGAAGCAGAAATTCTTAGAAAGCATTCAGAAAACTGGGTTTCCTTTTGCCACAGCCATGGTCTGTGGTAAATATAGAATAAAAATGTACTGATTGGGTGGATAATCAGTATTGCTCTCAAATGACCAAAAAAAGTGGTCAAGTAAATACCAGGTTGAATGCAACCTTTCAGATAGCAGGTTTAAAATAAAACTGACAGTGAGGTGAGGAACTGCAGAACGCTCTAACTGCATTAGTTGCTCAGTTCTGTCTGACTCTCCGAGACCCCACGGACTGTCGCTGGTCAAGCTCCTCTGACCATGGGGTTCTCCAGGCAAGAGTACTGGAGTGGGTTGCCACTCCATTTTCCAGGGGATCTTCCTGACCCAGGGACTGAACCCAGGTCTCCCACATTGCAGGCAGATTCATTACCATCTGCACCATCAGGAAACCCCCTTTAAACCTTGGGATTCTCCAGGCAAGAATACTGGCATGGATAGCCAATTCCTTGTCTGGGGGATCTTCCTACCCAGCGACTGAATCCTGGTCTCCTATGTTGCAAGCAGATTCTTTATCACTGTGCAACCAAGGGAAGCTTAACTGTGGGACCCTTTTATATAAAAATGTAAGGCATTATTATATAAAAGTACTGGGTATCATCAGCACTTCTCCGGAGCTCACACGTTTCAGACACTTCTCCAGGGCTGGCTCATCACCACCCTGTCCATTGGACACGTTGCTGCTCTCAGTGAAATGGAAGGCACATACCAGAATGGAAGCTCCAAAAGCATGGGGAATCTGACCTGTTTGTTTGATGAACCATGCCTGGCACATACTAGACACTCAGTAAACACTTGGTGAATTACAGGAAACAGACTTGCTCGAGGAAACGCAGCTAGTGCACAATGAAACCTGCACTCTAAGATTTGAGCCCAGGTAATATTATTTCTGGAATCATACTCTCAACCAGCATCCCAACCTGCCGCTGCCAGTGCAAGCGAACCATTTCTGAAAATCTGCAAAATAGAAAATAGGAAATAATCACCTAGTAACCTACCACTCCACTGGTCAGCATTGACGTTTTGTTCATATTTCCTCCTAAGGCTTTTTCCTTGTGTTATGTGTGTGTGTGTGTGTGTGTGTGTATTAGTCACTCAGTCGTGTCCGACTCTTTGTGACCTCATGGACTGTAGCCCGCCAGGCTCCTCTGTCCATGGAAATTTTCCAGGCAAGAATACTGGAGTGGGTAGTCATTCCCTTCTCCAGGGTATTTCCCAATCCAGGGATGGAACCTCATTTCTCCTGCCTTGCAGGTGGATTCTTTATCTTTGTGTTATATATATTTTCCCCAAAGGTATTTTAAAACTCTAAATACAGATTCTGCTTTTAAATTTAGCATTCTAGCAGATCATATAAATTCTTCATAGATAAAGCATCATATGTTGCATTGAGAGGTTGTTACCTGCTTTACTTCAAGTATTCCCAATTGTTTGGTGTAAGTCATTTTCACTGTATATTTTTTCACTGCAAATAGTTCTCCAGCAAATATCTTGGCTCATAATCTTTTAATAATATTTATTACAATATTTAACATACTTATATTAAATATAAACTTTGAATACATATTTATAATAATAAAATATCCTTAGGGTAAATTCTTAAACAGAAAAAGAAAAAAAAAAAGACTCCTGGGTCAAGTGGTACAAAATTTTAAAGACTCTTATTAGTAATACTGACAAAATGATTTCCAAAATGGACATACCTATTTATCCTTTCACCAGCCATGTATGGAAGTGGGGGTAGGCTATGGTGGATCTTCTGTACTAAATATACTAAAATACTAATTTCATAAGCAATAAATGCTATCTCATTATTTTAATTTTCATTTCCTACAGGCTGGAATATTTAAGTATATGAAAGTGAGTGGGTGAAGTTTTTATGTGTATGCAAAATAGAGAAAGGAAAATAACATATCTATACTCCCACCAATTCACTTCCAGAGAAATAGTCAAGAGAAATCAATGTGTCTACCACAGTTGTTTTGTTCATAATACCCTTGACTGCTGCTGCTAAGTCGCTTCAGCCGTGTCCGACTCTGTGCAACCTCATAGACGGCAGCCCACTAGGCTCCTCTGTCTCTGGGATTCTCCAGGCAAGAACACTGGAGGGGTTGCCATTTCCTTCTCCAATGCATGGAAGTGAAAAGTGAAAGTGAAGTCACTCAGTCATATCCGACTCTTAGCGACCCCATGGACTGCAGCCTACCAGGCTCCTCTGTCCATGGGATTTTCCAGGCAAGAGTGCTGTAGTGGGGTGCCACTGCCTTCTCTGGAGACAACTCAAATGTCTATCATGAGTAGAATGGAGAAAGCAATTGGAGTATATTCACAAAATGAGACACTACAGAGAAATTCTAAAAAGAATGAATTGCTACATGCAACAACATGGCTGCCAGATGTTGCCGTTCAGTCACTAAGTCGTGTCTGCCTCTTTGCGACCCCATGGACTGCAACACGCCAGGCTCCCCTGTCCTTCATTATCTCCTGGAGTCTGCTCAGATTCAGGTCCATTGAGTTGGTGGTGCTATCTAACCATCTCATCCTCTCCGCAGATATGAATGTTACATAAAAGAAGTCAGGCACAAAGGAAATACTGCACAATTTCATTTATACTGTGTTCAAGGACAGGCAAAACTAACCAATGATAATGCAACTCAGAATAGTAATGGGGAAAGAGAGAGTGGGTATCAGTGGAGAAAGGCAGGCTTCTGGGTGCTGGAAAGCTTCTAAATTTTTGTCCATGGGATTTTCCAGGCAAGAGTGCTGTAGTGGGGTGCCACTGCCTTCTCTGGAGACAACTCAAATGTCTATCATGAGTAGAATGGAGAAAGCAATTGGAGTATATTCACAAAATGAGACACTACAGAGAAATTCTAAAAAGAATGAATTGCTACATGCAACAACATGGCTGCCAGATGTTGCCGTTCAGTCACTAAGTCGTGTCTGCCTCTTTGCGACCCCATGGACTGCAACACGCCAGGCTCCCCTGTCCTTCATTATCTCCTGGAGTCTGCTCAGATTCAGGTCCATTGAGTTGGTGGTGCTATCTAACCATCTCATCCTCTCCGCAGATATGAATGTTACATAAAAGAAGTCAGGCACAAAGGAAATACTGCACAATTTCATTTATACTGTGTTCAAGGACAGGCAAAACTAACCAATGATAATGCAACTCAGAATAGTAATGGGGAAAGAGAGAGTGGGTATCAGTGGAGAAAGGCAGGCTTCTGGGTGCTGGAAAGCTTCTAAATTTTGATCTGCATGCTGGCAGATGAGCATACACAGGTGTAGAAATTCATTGAGCTTAAAATTAGCTCAATTTATCATATAAAGGTTATACCATTATATAGGTAAAACTGTAAAAATAAAAATAAATAACAAAGCATGGATTTTGAATGACCACATAAGAATACAGACCCTCCCGTAAAAGTCCTTTAAGCTAAACGGTTCATTGCTCCATTTTATGGGAGTGAGAATTGGCTTTGGGATGATATCATGCTTTGCTGTTCAGGGAGTTCAATAATGAGCTCACTGAACTATTTACACATATGTTTGAAGGTTATAGAAAACTGGAATGGTGCCCAAAAGACTTAAAGAGTAAAGGAAGTCATTTTAGCAATTACCATCTGGCAAATCTACCACTTCAGTTATTATTTAAATAACACTTTAAGGAACAAAAAAATGATAAGCATAAAAAGGAAAAAAGCATCGTGAAAATCTTCAATAACTGGGGAAAGGCACAATACCCTGAGTCAGAAGAACTGCATTTTCATCCTAGTTCTACAATAAATGATTTCAAACACCAGTTTCCCTGGTTTTCTTCTCCCTTTTTCTTTTCAGTCTCCTTCAGTGCCTCCCAATCTTCCCCTAGTCCTTTAAATTTTGGTGTGCTCCAGGGCGTGTCTCCCTAGATAATTGCATATAATTTCAGGGCCTTAAGTACCATCTGTAAGCCAATGCTTCCCAGATTTATATCTCTGGACTTGACCTCTCACCTCGACTTCAGACTTTTGAGACTGCTAGCTTGACAACTCCATTAGGGGTCTAACAGACATCTCAAACATAAGATCTTGATTTTCCATACATTCTCCATTCCCAGCTTCTCCACTTCAGGACAAGATAACCACACTCTGCTCAAAAATCCCAAACCCAGAAATAGAGAAGGACCATAAAATGAGAGAGAACCCCATTCCCATTTTCTCTTCTATTCATAGTACTTATCACCACTTTCCATTTCATATATTAATATTTTTATCATCTGCCTCTCCAAAACAGAATGAAAGCAGGGACCGTGATAATCGTTGTATTAACAAAGTGCTTAGTGTGCTGTGGGCTTCCTTGTAAAGGAAGGGCTTCTTTCCTTTCTTTACAGCTAGTAAAGAATCTGCCTGCAATGCAGGAGACCTGGGTTTGATCCCTGGGTTGGGAAGGAAGATCTGCTGGAGAAGGGAGAGGGTACCTACTCCAGTATTCTTGGACTTCCTTGGTGACTCAGCTAGTAAAGAATCTGCCTACAATGCTGGAGACCTGGGTTCCATCTTAGTAAAGAATCTGCCTGCAATGCAGGAGACCTGGGTTTGATCCCTGGGTTGGGAAGGAAGATCTGCTGGAGAAGGGAGAGGGTACCTACTCCAGTATTCTTGGACTTCCTTGGTGACTCAGCTAGTAAAGAATCTGCCTACAATGCTGGAGACCTGGGTTCCATCTCTGGGTTGGGAAGATCCCCTGGAGAAGGGAACGGCTACCCACTCCAGTGTTCTGGCCTGGAGAATTCCAAGGACTATTCCATTGGGTCTCAAAGAGTCAAACACAACTGAGCGACTTTCATTTAGTATATTGTAGGCACCTGGAATACACTGCTTCAGTGACTGATTGATATATTGAACATCGTGTATTTCTGATGAAAAAATTACTGATAATAACTTTAAAGGACCACCTTCAGTAGAACTGTCATCACTGGGTGGCTGTGAGGTTTACAAATGAGATACGCCATGTGTGTGCTAAGTTGCTCCAGTCACGTTCAACTCTGCAACCCTGTGGACCGTAGCCCGCCAGGCTCCTGTCCTTGGGATTCTCCAGGCAAGGGTACCGGAGTGGGTTGCCATGCCCTCCTCCAAGGAATCTTCCAGACCCAGGGACTGAATCCACGTCTCCTGCAGCTTCTGCGCTGCAGGCAGATTCCTGAAGTACACTATAGAAAATGTCATTTTTTGCAATAAATGGCAGATTGCTCTGCTGGTCTCTAAAGGACAATGGTCTCACAACTCCGACCCTGACTTTTGTAGGCAGAAGTCAGAAAGTTTGTGTTTAAATCCTGACTGTGTCCCTGATTACCTGGGGGCCCTTAGGTTCTGTGTGTAATCTCTCTGGATCTAGGAGCTCTCATCTATAAATTAAAGGTAATGAAACCTGCCTCACAGGACAATGGAAATCTCTTTAAATGATACAATGTTTAGGAGTATGCCAAGCAACTACAGGCCCTTCCAAAAAAAAAAAAAAGACAAATGACCAAAAAACAAAGCATCTGCACTTATGTAAATTATTCTATGTATCATTATGCTTTCTTGAGAGCCAAGTATTATTTTTAAATAATATTTACTTCCCTGTTTCTCATTATAAGTTTAAACTTACTGTGGAAATTGTAAACTATCCATGAAAAAATATTGACAGCTACAGGCCCTTCCAAAAAAAAAAAAAGACAAATGACCAAAAAACAAAGCATCTGCACTTATGTAAATTATTCTATGTATCATTATGCTTTCTTGAGAGCCAAGTATTATTTTTAAATAATATTTACTTCCCTGTTTCTCATTATAAGTTTAAACTTACTGTGGAAATTGTAAACTATCCATGAAAAAATATTTTTTTTAATGAAAGTTACCTAGAATTCTTCCTCCCAGAGATAACCACTGCTAACATTTTGGTTATATATTTTTCAAGTCTTTTTAATGTACGTTATCTGCATGCGTGCCTGCTCACTTAGTTGAGTCCAGCTCTTTGCGTATCTATGTTTTATGGTGTTTTACTCTGTCATATTAACAATGTCATACAAATTCTTAAAGCCCATGGCTTATAAAAGCTGTATTTATTTTTTCTGAATTCTGATTGATGGTCTATTGGGTTGATTTACACATATACAACTATAATATTGTTAATAATTTTTTTGTGATTATTTCCATGGGTGAAATTTCCAAATGAAATGCTTGGATAAAAAGGGGTTAAACTTTTGAAGCTTTTGATGCATGTTGACAAATTTCTTCCAAAAAATAAAAAAAACTGTGCCAATTTACACTAAAGCCAGCATCATCAGTTCAGTTCAATTCAGTAGCTCACTCGTGTCCGACTCTTTGCGACCCCGTGAATCCAGCACGCCAGGCCTCCCTGTCCATCACCAACTCCTGGAGTTCACTCAGATTCACCATCTCATCTTCTGTCATCCCCTTCTCCTCCTGCCCCCAACCCCTCCCAGGATCAAAGTCTTTTCCAATGAGTCAACTCTTCGCATGAGGTGGCCAAAGTACTGGAGTTTCAGCTTTAGCATCATTCCTTCCAAAGAAATCCCAGGGCTGATCTCCTTCAGAATGGCCTGATTGGATCTCCTGGCTGTCCAAGNTGTGGGGGGTGGGGTGGGGGGAGGCGTATGTGTTTTACATGACCCTATTAGTTTTTTTATGGGTCCATTTTCTAATGATTTATTTTGGGGTGGCTGTTTTAGGTTCACAGAAAAATTGAGAGGAAGGTGCAGAGAGTTTCCAAACACCCTTTGCCCCTACACGTGCATAACCTCAACCATTTTCAACGGTCTCCCACCAGAGGATATCTTTGATGAGCCTACCTTGACACATCGTAATCACCTAAGGACCACCACTTACATTCAGGTTCATTCTTGGGGTTTTACGTTCTGTAGATTTGAACAAATTTATAATGACACATGTCCATCATGGTAGTATCACACTGTTTCGCTGGTGGTGATATTGTATGGATATTGCACTGTTTCAGGTGATTTCACTGCCCGGAAAATCGTCTGTGCTCTGCCTGTTCATCTTGGCGCCTCTTTGGCAACCTTTGACCTTTTTACTGTCTCCATAGTTTTTTTATTTTCAGGACATCATATAGTTGGAATCATACGGTATGTAGACANGGTGATTTCACTGCCCGGAAAATCGTCTGTGCTCTGCCTGTTCATCTTGGCGCCTCTTTGGCAACCTTTGACCTTTTTACTGTCTCCATAGTTTTTTTATTTTCAGGACATCATATAGTTGGAATCATACGGTATGTAGACAGTTCAGATTGGCCTCTTTCACTTAGCAATATGCAATTCAGGTACCTCTATGTCTTTTTATGATGACAGCTTATTTCTTCTTACTCCTAAGTAATATTATCTACTCACCTACTAAAGGACATCTTGGATGCTTCCAAGTCTTGGTAATTATAAATCAAGTTGCCATAAACATCCATGTGTAGACTTCTGTGAAGACACACTTTTCCACTCATTTGGGCAAATCCCATCAAGTAGTGTAATAGCTGGATTGTACAGTAAGAGCGTGCTTAGTTTTATAAGAAACTGCCAAACTGTCTTCTGAAATGGCTGTTCCATTTTGCATCCCCACTAACAATGAATGGGAGTTCATTTTGCTCTACATTGTTGCCAGTGTTTGGTCTTGCCACTGTTCTGGGTGTTCACCAATTCTAATGGGTGGTATCTTGTTTTAAGCTGCATTTCCCTGATGACGTATTGACGTGCAGCCTCTTTGATGTGCCTGTTTGCCATCCGTATAGGGCTTCCCAGGTGGCGCTACTGGTAAAGAACCCACCTGCCAATGCAGGAGACGTAAGAGATGTGGGGTCGATCCCTGGTCAGGAAGATCCCCTGGAGGAGGGCCTGGCGAACCTCTCCAGTCTTCTTGCCTGGAGAATCCCGTGGACAGAGGAGCCTGCAGGGCTAGAGTCCATAGGCTCGTAAAGAGTCAGACGTGAGAAGCGACTTAGCCTGTGTCCATCTGTATACCTTCTCTGGTGAGGTGCCCGTTAAGCTCTTTAGCACATTTTAAAAATCAAGTGAATTTTTTTTTTTCCTGTTAAGTTTTAAGAGTATTGTGTCTGTCTGGGACAACAGCCCTTTGAAAGCCTTTTCTCCAGCTCTGTGGCTTGTCTCAGTGTCTTGACTCAGGTTTTGAATACGTCCTAGGTTGCTGGCATAAAAAAATATGTTCTAGGCTCACCTTGATCTTTCCTTGTTCTGTTTCTAAAAGCAGCCAACTTCTCCAAGGGACTCTGAGTCCTTGTAAAGAGCAATCTGGGTACCCGGTGCTCCACAGCAAGAGGGATTTTTTTTTTTTTTTGGTATGGTGTGTTTTTATGGGGTGTTGAATGAAAAAGTCTTGAAAGTAGAGCAAGATGCTGGCTGCATGACACTGAATACACTAAATGCCACAGAAATGTGTTCTTAAATGGCTCAGTGTATGTAATGTGAATTTCACCTCAACAAGAAAAGCAGTTGCATGAAAACACATATGATTACATCCATAACTTTAAAAAACACAAAATTAAATAATATGTTGTTTAGTTATGCATAGGTTTTTTAGAAGTTTTGACCGCACCGGCTCCTTGTTGCTGCGCAGGTGTGGGCTACTCTCTCGTTGCAGTGCACGGGTTTCTCATTGCTGTGCCTTTTCTTGTTGCAGAACATTGGCTTTAGGGTGGGCTTCAGTATTTCAGCGTGAGGGCCCCAGAGCGTGGACTTAGTTGTCCCTTGGCGTGTGGGATCTTCCCGGACCAGGGATCAAATCTGTACCCCCTGCATTGGCAGGTGGACTCTTAAACACTGGACTACTAGGGAAGTCCCTGTTATATCTAGATGCTGCAAAAAGAAAAAGCCAACGGAATGAAAAACACAAAATTCCTGGTGGTGTTATCATCTGGTGGGGGAAAATGAGCACCCAGTTAATTAATTAATTAATGTTCTTAAAAAAATTTTTTTTATTGGAGTATAGTTGATTTACAATTGATTTACAAATGTGTTAGTTTCAGCTGTACCGCAAAGCACATCAGTTATACAAATACATATATCCACTCTTTTTTAGTTTCTTTTGGAATGGATGGCTGGAGTTGGAGGCTAAGCCTCTCTCTCTGTGTAATCTTTCACCGAGACTTCTTCAAAGATGGCGGAGGTATTATAAGAGTGGAAACTGCAAGGCTGAAGCTAGACATCACACAGTGTCACTTACACTGTATTCCTTTGGTTAGATCAAGTCGTACAATGACTCCAGATTCAAGAAGTGGGGAAATGGACTCCTATTCCTAATGGAAGGAGCCAAAAAGAATTTGTGGCCATACTTAAACTACCACCGTGTCCCCCAGTGTCAAGGGTTCTATTTTGTTATCCTTGGCCATTCCTGGAAGAGTCATTGGCTACATCTTGTCTCCCTTGGTTTAGCCTCACCCTGGTTCTCTAGCTTTCCCATCTGTTCCATAAACTTATTGATATTTAGCCAGTAAATTGTCTTTCTGGTTAAGTTTACCACGGTCTGTTTCTGAGACAAAGAATTCTAACTGCTACAGTTAAAAAGGATCAAAAAATCATACTCTCACCAACAGTAATGAAGGTTAGAAGATGATAGAACATTCTTTTTGGTTTTTGTTTTAACCTACACTCCTTTATACCCAAACTGTCAATCAAACCCAAAGGCATTGTACTAGTTTCCTAGGTTGCCATAACAAATTACCACTAACTAGGTAATTTAAAGGAGAAGGCGATGGCACCCCACTCCAGTACTCTTGCCTGGAAAATCCCATGGACGGAGGAGCCTGGTAGGCTGCAGTCCATGGAGTCGCTGAGAGTTGGACACGACTCTGTGACTTCACTTTCACTTTTCACTTTCATGTATTGGAGAAGGAAATGGCAACCCACTCCAGTGTTCTTGCCTGGAGAATCCCAGGGATGGCGGAGCCTGATGGGCTGCCGTCTATGGGGTCACACAGAGTCGGACACGACTGAAGCGACTTAGCAGCAGCAGCAGCAGGTAATTTGAAGGGGCTTCCCTTCCCTTCCCTTCCCTCTCTACCACTAGCGCCACTTGAGAAGCCCAGGTTGCAGTCCATGGGGTTGCAAAAGAGTCAGACACGACTTAGCGACTAAGTAACAAAAACTGGTAGCTTAAAACAACAGAAATTTATTCTCTTACAGTTCTGGAGGCTAGAAGTCCAAACTTCAGGTTGATGTCCTTTGGGGAATCTAAGGGAGAGTCTGTCCCATGCCTCTCTCCTAGCTCCTGGTGGTTGCTAGCAATTCTTACCATTTTGGTCTTGTAGACAGACACAGCATCTACTCTCTGCCTCCATCTTCACATGGCACGCTCCCCCTGTGCCTTCTCTTCCTACATTTTCCCTTTTTCATAAGGACACCAGTCACTGGATTAGGGCCCTTCCTAAACCAGAGAACTCACTTTAACCTGCAAAGACCCTATTTCCAAACAAGGTCACATTCACTGGTAACAGAGGTCCAGTGTTGAAGCTAATTTTTTGGAGGGGGACACAATGCTACTCACAATAGGCAGAATGATGACTTTTCTAGACATACAAAGATTTAGAAATTTAATTTCTTACACAGCTTTTTTCCTAGGGAATTTTAATGAATGATAAGAGGAAAGTAGTCCTAGTTTACTACTAGATTATATAGGGAACAATGCTTACCTAGTTGCAATATTATAAACGCTGAGAACAGACATTTGACTTTCAGAATCAGCCTATAATCCTCTGCCATTCAGTATGGTGGAAGAGCAAGTGAAACGTATCTAGTGTAAGTGAGAAACTGAATTTTTAATTTAATTAATTATTTTGGGGGGCTGTGGCACAGCATGTGGGATCTCAGTTCCCTGACTAGGGATCGAACCCATGCCCCCTGCAGTGGAAGCATGAGGCCTTAACTGCTGGACCACCAGGGAATTTCTAACTTTAGAGACTTTCCCTGATCTTCCAGTGATTAAGAATCCATGCTTCCACCACAGGAGCTGTGAATTCGATTCCCTGGTTGGGGAACGAAGATCCCAAACGTGGCATGGTAAGGCCAAAAAAGAAACACAACAAAAAATTAATTTTAAACAACCTAAAATTTATTTTTTGGGGCTCCAAAATCACTGCAGATGGTGATTGCAGCCA
>SJYX01002054.1:546963-576986 GCA_006410675.1 Oreotragus oreotragus
AAGGAACAGGGAGGCCTGGTGTGCTGCAGTCCATGGGGTCACAAAGAGTCGGACATGACTGGGTGACTGAACAATGACAACATAGGTTTTATATAAATTTTATGACATAAACAATGCATGCTGCTGCTGCTGCTGCTAAGTTGCTTCAATCATGTCCGACTCTGTGCGACCCCATAGACGGCAGCCCATCAGGCTTCCTCGTCCCTGGGATTCTCCAGGCAAGAACACTGGAGTGGATTGCCATTTCCTTCTCCAATGCATGAAAGTGAAGAGTGAAAGTGAAGTCGCTCAGTAGTGTCCGACTCTTAGTGACCCCATGGACTGCAGCCCACCAGGCTCCTCCATCCATGGGATTTTCCAGGCAAGAGTACTGGAGTGGGGTGTCATTGCCTTCTCCTAAACAATGCATAAAAGATAGTATTTTTAAATTAAAAAATCCACCAAATATTTAAAATATATGCATGTATTTAAAAAATAAAAATTCAGCTAAGGCCTAAAATGCCATAACAAAATCTATGATACATTTAACTGCTTATAAAGAAAATAGGATAGGAAAAGAGGACAAAATAGACTTTACTTTTATACGTAGTATTTGTGTGTGGGTGGGTGTGTATGCTCAGTTGTGTCAGACTCTCTGTTACCCCATGGAATGTAACCCACCAGGGTCGTCTGTCCATGAAGTTTTCCAGACAAGGATACTGGGGTAGGTTGCCATTTTCTCCTCCAGGAGATCTTCCAACTCAGGTTTGAACTTACATCTCTTGTGTTGCTTGCATTGGCCAGCAGATTCTTTACTACTGCACCACCTAGGAAGCCTATACATAGTATATTTTTCTTTTATTAAAAAATATAAGAACTTGAACATTTAAGTATGTGAAAATGTCCATCTTGGTCGGACATTTGAATATTGTTTTCTGTAATTTTTTTCCTAATTTTCTCAAAAAAAAATAATAATACACATAGAGAATGGAGGATAAAGAGCAATAAAATAAGTAAAAAGGGAAAATATCCCTGAATCAAAGATTGCATTAAAATTTAAATATATTCTATGCATAAACAGCTGGAAAAATATTTTAATTTCATGAATAAAAGTCTTGCTCTAATTCTGATTTTTATCAGGATGTTTCTATTTGACTCCACACTGTACAAAATCTGGAAAATGTAACTCATATCATGATAACTTTAAAGCCCTCCAAAGACTCCCAGGGTTTCCCAGGTGGCATTAGTGGTAAAGGACTCGCTTGCCAATGCAGGAGATATAAAAGATAGGGGTTTGATCCCTGGATTGGGAAGATCCCCTGGAGGAGGGCATGGCAACCCACTCCAGTATACTTGCCTGGAGAAACTCATGGACAGAGAAGCCTGGTGGGCTACAGTCCATGTGGTCACAAAGAATCGAATAAGACTGAAGCAACTTGGTATGGCACAATACAGCACAATGACCCCCAACATGTTTAGAATCAAATTCACATTGTCTGCCATGACACACAAAGTCCTACCTGACCTGGACTCTGCCACCTCTCCAACCTCCTCTGCTGGCTCCCTAACCACGCACGTCCCAGACAGCCATGCTGCCCTTCCATCCCTCTGTCAACCACAAGCTCCTTCTCACATGACACCCTTTGTGTTGGTTCCTCCTCTGCTTGGGTAGCTTTTTCTTCCAAACTGAACCTGGCTTGAAACTCCTTACCATGAGCCTTTTCAAGTACAGCTACCTCACAGGGACTTTCCCTGACCAGCTGATCTGATGGAACCCCCTAGACCCTCTAGGTCATATACTCTGTTATAATGCTCTGCACAGCACTGCCCACAGTCTGATTTTTCATTCTGTGTATTTGTATTGCACTCTCCTGGCTTAGCTAAGTTGGTAAAGAATCTGCCTGCAGTGCAGGAGACCTGGATTCGATCACTGGGTTGGGAAGATCCCCTGGAGAAGGAAATAGCAACCCACTCCAGTACCCTTGCCTAGAAAATCTCATGGACAGAGGAGCTTGGTGGGCTGCAGTCCATGGGGTTGCAAACAGCAGGACACGACTGAGCGACTAACACTTATTTCCTCACTTTCCTGGTGGCTCAAATGATAAGGAATCCGCCTGCAAAGCGGGAGACCTGAGTTCAGTCCCTGGGCCTGGGGGTGGATCTCCTGGAGAAGGGAATGGCTACCCACTGCAACATGCTTACCTGGAGAGCCCATGGACAGAGGAGCCCAATGGGCTGCAGCNGGTGATGGACAGCGAGGCCTGGAGTGCTGTGATTCATGGGGTCGCAAAGAGTCAGACATGACTGAGCAACTGAACTGAACTGAACTGAAGAATTTCTCACATAGGCATTTACTAAGTGATAGCCATTATTATTACATGTCATAAGAAAGGGACGACGGGGAAGGCAATGGCACCTCACCCCAGTACTCTTGCCTGGAAAATATAATGGATGGAGTAGCCTGGTGGGCTGCAGTCCATGGGGTCGCTAACAGTCGGACAGACTGAGCGGCTTCACTTTCACTTTTCTCTTTCATGCATTGGAGAAGGAAATGGCAGCCCACTCCAGTATTCTTGCCTGGAGAATCCCAGGGATGGGGGAGCCTGGTGGGCTGCCATCTATGGGGTCACACAGAGTCGGACACGACTGAAGTGACTTAGCAGCAGCAGCAAGAAAGGGACGAAGACGACACTTTGAAAGTTCGGAAATGGGAAGTTGGGATTAAACTACAAAAGAGAATGACTGACAGGTTTAAACACTGGCTTAGAGGAATACTCTGATATATCTATCAGACAACCCCTGGGAATGACAAGGTACCCTGTTATGTTCTCCTATAGGACCGGGTACTTACCTCAGTACATCTCATTCCCTGGCTGATTTGCCTCTATGTTCCCAGCACCCAGTATAGGATCTCACATATAATCATTTTTTATAGGAACTGAAAACTGCTTAAATTATCTTCATAACCATTTTTAAGAGCAAGCATGAAGATATAGGAAGGACAGAAAATAGCTGGTTTGGCACGCCTTTGATTTCATGCTCATGGCCTGACAAGCCCCCAGGTCTTTCATATCCATATTTTTTTTAAGTTTTCTCGTGCATGAATCAGGTACCTTGATCAGCACTAAAATAAACAACTCACTTTGACTCCAACTCTTTCCACAGATCTTCAAGGCTTCCTGCATGGCCCTAGTGATAAAGAATCTGCCTGCCAATGCAGGAGACACAAGAGAGGTGAGTTTGATCACTTGGCCAGGAAGATCCCCTCGACATGGAAATAGCAACCCATTCCAGTATTCTTGCCTGGGAAATTCCATGGAGAGAGGAGCCTGGAAGGCTACAGTCCATGGGGTCGCAAAGAGTTGGACACCACTTAGCACACATACGCAAGGCTGGCTGAGCCCACCTGGCAATGACAGTATTGATTTCCTTCTTTGGAAAAAGATCGATAACAAGAATTTCAGGAAAGCCCTACAGTGCTGACTGTATTTATTTTTACCTCCTGCATTTACCATGCTTTTCTCATTAGCCAGACGCTTTGTCACAGATTATTAAAATGAAACAACGCTTGTTAAAACAAATGGAAGAAAGATGCTCTCTGTAATGGCTTGAATTTTACTCTTTGTAGACGTGCCAAATTGCAGGATTATACAATGTTTCCTGTCACCAAAGGGAATGAGAGACTTTGTCTGCATGGTCCCCAAAGTCAAGAAGCATCCTACAATGAAATCTCATATTTTGAAGGCATATTTATAGCTCTCAACATGCTTTCATGCGCTTATATCATTTGGTTCTATCAAGCTATCAGTAAGAATAGTTCCATTTTTATAATGAAAAAATAAGGATTCAACGAGGTTTAGGTGATGCAAGTCAAAGGATTAAGAGTATATAACATGGCAGAATAGTAGCTGGAAGAGCAGAAGTTGGGAAGAAGGAGGTCTGGGTCCCCTTCTTGGCCCTGAGTCTAAAAAACTATGCAGCCTTGGGCAAGTTGCCTAATCATTCTGGGTCCCAGCTTCCTAATTTGAAAAATGAAAAGGCTAAATGAAGCATGCTCCTGATACTAATACTCTGAATTGCAGAATCCATAGTACAGCACAAGTTAGATCACTCTCTGGGATTAAAACTCTTCTGTTACTGGTGAACCCAATGGATCTTTCTCAGTTTCTAATTCCTCACTTTGATCAACAACAAACTATTAATATATACAAATAGATCGAGTACCTGCTATCTGTCAGGGAAGATTCGTGGTTGTTCAGCTGCTCAGTCATGTCCAACTCTTTGTGACCCCATGGACTGCAGCATGCCAGGCCTCCCTGTCCTTCACCATCTCCCAGAGCTTGCTCAAACTCATGTCCATTGAGTCGGTGGTGCCGTCCAACCGTCTCGTCCTCTGTCATCCCTTTCTCCCCCACCTATCTTTCTCAGCATCAGGTTGTCCCCCCCCCCTCCAGTGAGTCAGGGATGATACATGGCAGTCATGATGTCAAGGTGAAGAGGCCTGGTCCCTGTCCTCAAGGAACCTACTGCCTAAAGGAGACACAAGAGCAGAAATAAAGCTATGCTGTGGCTACAGCAATGGAGAGATTGTATACGGAGGTGTCAAGGAAGCACTGAAAAAAAATAGCCAACTCAGGTCTGTCATCCTTAAGGAGTGATGTTTGGGTTGACTCTTGGTGATGGATTGAAACAGACATTGTGGTGAGTAGTAGCAGGCGCACAGTTGGGAAGGCAGGATGCATCCAGAGAACAGCCAGTCCTTCTGCAGTTAGGATGGAGCTGGTAGAAGAAGATGTGCACAGAGCAAGGCTGAGGTTAGAAAAGTGGACCAGATCCAATCATGCTGACTCCGGTTGATGCGGTTCACCGGTTTCATTGATTGACATTCTCCCTTGCTCCCAAAAGGATTTGAGGTGGTTTAAAGGATAGTAACAACAAAAGAGCAAAAATTCAGATTGGCTTAAATAATAAAGGGGTGTATTTGGTTCAGATTAAGGAGAAGCCTACTGAAGCCCTAGTCAACTAATACAGTGATCTTCAGACCCTTCGGATGACTACCCCCCTCTATGAATATGTTTCTTTGAATCAAGTCTTTTGTCTTTTACAAAAGTGAGGATGGCATTGCCATCATTGTGGGGATAAAGGCCAGTCCTCTGTTGGGAGAATGCGATGTGCTCCAGGAACCAAAAGTAAGCCCCTTCCTGCTCTCCAGGTTCTTTCTTTATGTCTGACAGACTCACACAGACGGCCTTGTCTGGATGTCAGCTCTGATGCCAACTAGCTGTGTGATTTGAGGACAATAGACCAACCTCCCTGTACCTTCATCTGAAGGAGGAAATGACATAACATACCTAAACAAAGAGCCAAAGTAATGCGTATAGAAACATGTCATGTGGGGCCTACTATGAAGTAGGATTCCAAAAATGTAAGTCTCCCTCCTCGCTCTCCTTAGAATGGAATATATATTTTCCCATAAAAGAAGTAAAAGTAAGTAACCTCTAACAACTTAACAATTTTAAGATATCTTCTCTCTTTAATGTTAAAATCTGGTCAGACTTCTACATCCCCCCCCCCCAAAAAAAAAAAAAATCATGAACATGTTTAAGAAAAAAAAAAGAACATGTTTAAGTAAAAAGATGATAAAGAAGTTCATTTTATTCTAGAAAGGGTTAATTATTGTTCACTAAACTTTTGACTTTGTATCTTAAAATTTTTTTAAAAAAAACAATCTCAGTCCTTGTAGTTTATTTTGTAAAGTTTGGCTATGGTTTACACTTAGAACAAATATTTTTTATTTTATTATAGTACTAAGTCAACCAAATCATTGTGTGTGTGAACTTAATCTCCATAACTTGTAAATGTATTTTTTCTAGAGTCTTGCTCTATGTGATTTTCATTGTTCAATTTTTTTCCTTATTGCTTCTTAGCAGCTGAGTGCCTCTTCAACCAAGCAGAGAAGACCAGGGTGGAGGTGGGGGGGAAATATCCTCAATCATGGGTTTGAGGTCATTTGATCCTAGTGATCTTTGGCTTTCCAAAGATTAAAGCCAAATTTAAAACAAAGTAATTTTCCAGAACTAGCAACAGAGAGATAGTTTTGGCTCAAATTCATCCACCATGAAAGAACAGAGAAAATTCAATATTATTATTTATTCCAAGCCCTAACACTTTTGCAAGAATATCAGAACTCCAGGTTAATATTCTCTTTCACTTAATATTATCCAGGGTTAACAGTTATTGAACAGGGCCAAACATGATGGAATAAGTAAAGAACTCTGTACTTAGCATCATCTATGGAGAATTCAGTATTTGCCACACATTTGGAGTTCAGGTATAAATCATAAAGTGTACAGTAAATTTAAAGTAGGAAAAGGCAAGCCAGGTAAGGGCATTTAGGGCAGGTAGGAGTGCTAATTAACATCCTCACAACAAATGAAGAAAATAATAAAAACTAATCACAAGGCTGTCAAACCTCAGCATTCATTTTTTTGTAAGAGGCACAGGTGTCAACTATACCATAGGCCCCAAGATATCATACAACCCAACAAAAAATATAGGGCTGTTGCAGATTTTCTTGAATGGTAGGTATTCTGGAAGCACACACTCTGAAGGGCCTGTGATTAGCCAAGCCATCTGGGAATCATCACGGAATCTCTCAAACCCATTCTTTATCTCCAGAATGAAAATCATGGTTCTGTCACTCCCTACTGCATGGGTCATATTTGAAATGAAAAGAAAAAGGGCTGCATAGAGTCTGACTTGATTTCACAATTCAGCCGCTTCTTTCTCTTCTCTTGGCTTCTGGGATCACACACTGCCCTATTTCCTTCTAATACATTGACTGTTTCTGGCCAGCCTCCTATGCTGGTTCTACTCTTTGATCTCTAAATTTTGGGGTACACCAGAGTTCAGTCCTCATTCTTTTCTCTGTCTCCAGGCTCTCCCTGGATAATCTTAAAGTTTTAGGTGTGACTCATTTTGCTGATCATTCCCACATTTGTATCTCCAGTCTTAACTGCCCTTCTGATCTCCAGATGTATAAACTCACTGTAACTTGACATCTAACAGGTTATCTCGAACTTTATGCAACCAACATAGACCTCTTGGTCTTCCAGCACCTTCCCGACTTTCAATGTCATCCACTCAGTTGCTCGAGTCAATATACTCGAGGAATTATCTTGAGCCTTCTCTTTCCCTCTTTCCTCATGTCTAATCCATCAGCAAGATCTATCAACACAACCTTTGAAACAGATCTCAAATCCNCCAAGGGACTCTCAAGAGTCTTCTCCAACACCACAGTTCAAAAGCATCAATTCTTCAGCACTCAGCCTTCTTCACAGTCCAACTCTCACATCCATACATGACCACTGGAAAAACCATAGCCTTGACTAGACGGACCTTTATTGGCAAAGTAACGTTTCTGCTTTTGAGTATCCTGTCTAGCTTGGTGATAACTTATCTTCCAAGGAGTATGCGTCTTTTAATTTCATGGCTGCAATCACCATCTGCAGACATTTTGGAGCCCCAGAAGATAGTCAGCCACTGTTTCCACTGTTTCTCCATCTATTTCCCATGAAGTGATAGGACCAGATGCCATGATCTTTGTTTTCTGAATGTTGAGTTTAAGCCAACTTTTTCACTCTCCTCTTTCACTTTCAACAAGAGGCGTTTTAGTTCCTCTTCACTTTCTGCCATAAGGGTGGTGTCATCTTCATATCTGAGGTTATTGATATTTCTCCCAGCAATCTTGATTCCTTCTTGTGCTTCTTCCAGCCCAGCATTTCTCATGATGCACTCTGCATATAAGTTAAATAAGCAGGGTGACAGTATATAGCCTTGACGTACTCCTTTTCCTATTTAACCACCATTAAAAACGTATAATCGTTCAGTTCTGATTTTAGAGTAGAAAACTCTGGATAGTAAAATGTGTGCCTGTGTATGCGTTAAGTTGCTGCAGTTTTGCCAGTTCTTTGAGACCCTATGGACTGTAGCCTGTGGGTTCCTCTGCCCAGGGGATTCTCCAAGCACCAATACAGGAATGGGTTATCATTTCTTACTCCAGGGGATCTTCTAGGGATCAAACTTGCTGTAATTACATCTCCTGCATTGGCAGGCGGGTTCTTTACTTTAGATAGTAAAATGTGTGCCTGTGTATGCGTTAAGTTGCTGCAGTTTTGCCAGTTCTTTGAGACCCTATGGACTGTAGCCTGTGGGTTCCTCTGCCCAGGGGATTCTCCAAGCACCAATACAGGAATGGGTTATCATTTCTTACTCCAGGGGATCTTCTAGGGATCAAACTTGCTGTAATTACATCTCCTGCATTGGCAGGCGGGTTCTTTACTTTAGTGCCACTTGGGAAGTGTATATAGATGGAAAATATGTACTGTAATTCATAACATAGAAAGAGTTCATATTAAAAATAATTTTACAGTATCTACAATTTTATAAATTAGAGAGAGAGAGAGAGAGAGAGAGAGATATTTTGTACAACTGAAATTATGTGAGATAAATGTGAAGATGATTTGATGGCAATCTGTTCCTGACAAGGCGTCATGACATCACCCTCAAGTTCACATCCCTTGTGGTAGTTGTGTCTGTTCAGTTTTTTTTTTTTCCTTTTTCATAATGATGCACTGTTTTGAAGTGAGACCAAGGTAGTTCATTCACCAAAGTTAACCTTTGTTTATTAGACTACACATGAATATTTGTGCTCCTTTTTTATCATAATATCCCTAGTTAAATATCTGGTTCATTTGATCAACCCTTTCATTTAATTGGCCCTTTGAGAGCAGCCTTCCCCATAGGCTATACTGTGAAATCCTTGGCAGGACCAGCTAGCAGCAAACACAATGCCACTCCCAAATTATACCTGCTGATAACCTACTGATGTTTCCAAACAGAGCAGTCAACTTACATAAATTCGATTATACAAAATTCCTATTTATTTATGAAATTGTAGATGCTTCACACTGCCTCTTGCTCCTCAGGACACATTGCTTTTCCATTTTAATCACTAGCCCATAAGAGTAGAGGAGAATTTTTGTTCCTTTCCTCCTTACTATACAGCTATGAAGCCATGGGTTCAGAAAAAAACTTAGCAACTGTAAAACAACAATAAATCCTGCTACACAATTCCTTCCTATTAGATTCATAGGATTATATTAACATTGTTCAAAAACATACAACTTTTTTGAGTAACCACATTCTCCTGAACAAATTGCAATGCTTTCTATAAAAGGGGAAGACTATTTCACATTCCCTACTTATTATCATAGTTCTAAATCACTTTCTCAAGACTTTCATGTACTTCCTAATTCCTTCTTTCTAATCTCCCTAGACATATGACTTAATTGTGGTCTATAACTTATCCTTGAAACTGAGCATCTTTCCTGTTCCTCTTGATGTGATCTTGGTGCCCTTCAGCGATGAACTTGGATAACCTCCTCGTCTATATAACCCCCAGCTGCCTGGTGTAAAAACCCTGCTTGTTTCTGCAACTCCAAGGATTCTTCTCCCCAGCATTCCATGTGTGGGGAAGATACCACCGACTTCAAGAGTTTAGAACTGGGTAGACCGAATAGGTATTGTGATTCACATATTTTTCATAGAAAAGAAGCCTTTCTCTCCCCTTCCTTCTATTTATTCTGCATACAAACACAGATCCAGGCCTCTTGCTATTCATAAATATTCTTGTAATGCTCTGAACAAACAAGACATTTCCATCTATAGGCCATGCACAACTACTTGTTTTCTCAATACTGAAGGGATTTAGCTCATCTGTCCATATGGTCACAGCATCCTCCTGTGACTAGAGAGAGGCATTCATGAAACAGCTGTCCAGCTTTAAAAGCTCCTGCTTTGAAATAGAACAAACTCCACAATCTGGAAACAAACCCCAAGACTAGGTCTGTTTTAGGATTTCTCTAATGAAGAGTAATAAATATGCTGAAAGAAGCCAACTGGATCTAAAGCTATGCTGTTTTTCCTTAAACGTGCTTTTAAGTTTCATAATAATGTCTCAGGTTTAAGAATTTCCTGTGTCAATATTTTAAGTCTTCAGGAAAGAAAATGATGATTTCAGTAACAGTCCCCAAAGAACCAAAGCAACAATATTAGGAAGGAATTGAATTTGACCTGTTTGTCTTTAATCCTCAGTGTATAAGCAATGTCATAGAAATTTCTCATTTTGTATCATTCTCTGTCTGATGAATTATTTTTCTCTAGATAGCTACTTGAATCAAGGCATGGAGTGCTTCCATCTCCCCCTAGAATTTACTTTTTTGCTTTTTTGCAGCACATATCCATCCCTTTCTCAATTCATGGCTTCAAGTATCCACTTATCCACTTCCTATTGCTATATATTTGCATTTTCTAGGGTTTACTATATATAGAATTATTCAGTAGGCATTTCTTAGATGTCTGGTTTTCTTTGTTCAGCACTATTTTTTAAAAAAATCAATCCATGTTTCACCTACCAGTAGTTTGCTTATTTTTGCTGCTGGGTACAGTGTTTGAATATCCCACCATTTGTTTAACCATTCACATATTCTTGAGCAATTGGAATGTTTCCATTTTAGGAACATTACCGATAAAACTGACAAGAATTCCTGTACAAGTTGTTATGTAGACGTCTATCTATATTTCCTTTGGATAAACATCTAGGTGTGGGTTTGCTAAGTTGTATGGTAAGAACTGGAGAAGAAAATGGCAACCCACTCCAGTATTCTTGCCTGGAAAATTCCATGGACAAAGGAGCCTGGTGGGCTACAGTCCATGGGGTTGCAAGGGTTGAACACAATTTAGCAACTAAACCACCAATGCCAGAGTAAGCATATGGTTAAGTTGGTGAGATGTACTGATTTGCNTCCAGTATTCTTGCCTGGAAAATTCCATGGACAAAGGAGCCTGGTGGGCTACAGTCCATGGGGTTGCAAGGGTTGAACACAATTTAGCAACTAAACCACCAATGCCAGAGTAAGCATATGGTTAAGTTGGTGAGATGTACTGATTTGCAATCTTATAACAGGGTATGAGAATTCTAGTTGTTCCAAATTGTAATTAATATTCAAAAATTTAGTATCTACAGTGCACAATATTTGGTTAAATCTAAGAGACATATTAGATATTATACTTTTGAGTGCCTAAAGTTTTCTTCCTTTTATGAAAACATTCTTTAATGAGTGTTGTTCTGACAGGTAATTAATTTAATTATAGTTCAATGTGTTCCATAGACATGTTTCTAAGCTTTATTAGCATGAGTTTTAAAGCAGTAACCTTTATTTTAGAAGTAGTTTAGCTTCAAGATAGGCCCTTCTGGAATGTTTCAGATCTTTAATGAGGTCACCTCACTCTTGCTATATACTTTATCTAGGGTAGAAGGAACAATGTCCCCTAAATATGCCTCTTTGACAAGTGAATTACTTTGAGCTGATTATTATGAGCAACTGCAGAGATAGGAGGGACTTTAAAAACAAAGTTGTTGTTGTTCAATCACTAAGTCATGTTTGACTCTTTGAGACCCCTTGAACTGCAGCACACTAGGCTTTCCTGTCTTTCACCATCTCCTAGAGTTTGCTCAAACTCATACCCATTGGGTTTGTGATGCCAACCAACCATTTCATCCTTTGTCACTCTCTTCTCCTCCTGTCTTAAATCATTTCAAGCATCAAGATATTTTCTAATGAGTCAGCTCTTCACATCAGGTGGCCAAAATATTAGAGCTGCTTCAGCATCAGTCTTTCCAATGGATATTCGGGACTGATTTCCTTTAGGAATGAATGGTTTGAACTCCTTATTATCAAAGGAACTCTCAAGAGTCTTCTCCAGCATCACAGTTTGAAAACAACAATTCTTTGGGCTCAGTTTTCTTTATGGTCCAACTTTCACATCCATACGTGACTACTGGAAAAACATAGCTTTGACTAGTTGGACTTGTTGGCAAAGTAATGTCTCTGCTTTTAAATATGTTGTCTAGGTTTGTCATAGCTTTTCCTCCAAAGAAAAGCATCTTTTAATTTCATGGTGGCAGTCGCCATCCACAGTGAATTTTAGAGCCCAAGAAAGAAAATTCTGTCACTGCTTCCTCTTTTTCCCCATCTATTTGCCATGAAGTGATGGTACCAGATGCCATGATCTTAGCTTTCTGAATGTTAAGTTTTAAGCTGGTTTTTCAGTCTCCTCTTTTACCATCATCAAGATGGTCTTCAGAATTTATCTTTTTATAAAGGAAATTTGCATGAGAAAGGGGAGTTTTCAGGAAGAGAGTTATTACTAGAGATCATTTATTTCTTTAACCTGAGAGACTTATCTGCAAGACAGGCAACATTTAGTCACCAAGCTTTTCCTCTTCACATTTCCTCATGAATTTCCTTCCTCCTTTTGAAGCCCCAGGTCCCCATCCCTTTCTTAAACTGAGTGAAGCCTCAATCATCTAGTAGCCTTTTATAACTTGCTAAGTCACTTCAGTCATGTCCAACTCTATGTGAACCCATAGATGGCAGCCCACCAGGCTCCCCTATCCCTGGGATTCTCCAGGCAAGAACACTGGAGTGGGTTACCATTTCATAACCTAGCAGGATATTATGGTGTGTTTCTGGATAGACCCTTCCCCCACATTCTCTGCCATAGCTCCTCTCTGAAGTATATACATAATATCATGCAGAGTTCCTGGGTTTTTCATGTGCTAAAAACTGTCTCCAATGGAAGAAAATCACTATTTGATGATCATGAATACCATAGGCCCCAGGCTTTCTGGCACCTTAATCATCATCAATCAATGAAAGAATCGTGCAGGAGATGATCACATACTCTGGGATACCTTTCCCTAAACTTGCCGTAAAAAAATGCTTCCTGAAATTTTTCTGGGACTTTGGGGTTTTTTGGTCATGAATCACTTGTTCTCCTCACATGGCCTTGCAATAAACTTTTCTCTGTCCCAAGCCCTGAAGTTTCAGTATCATTTGGCCTTACTGTGCCTGAGTCATACAAACTTGGATTCAGTAAATTGTGAGCCTCATATCATTGTGGGGCAGCCATAAGTACTTGCACACATAATTAATTTGTTTCTGCCCTGTTAATCTGTATCATATTATAAGGAGGTCTCTGTAAAGAACCTAAAGGGGCAGAAGGGAAATTATTTTTCCTCCTCTACACCTAGTATGTGATCAAACTTCAAGAGATCGTTAGGCAAATTTCTTGAATTTTCCTCTGGGTCTCTTTCTCTGTTCTGTAAAGTTCATCTTCCTTCATGTTCCTGAATTCTGATACATCTTATCTAATATCTATTAATGAGTCATTCATCTTCTTTTGTATTCTGTTCTGTCTCTAAGTGGAAGTGGAAATGTATCTCTAGACAAATAAGCAGCTCAGGAAATTGTAGGCTTCAGTTAGTTTGTTTTTCTTTCCACTGTGATATCTGAGACCATCAACTATTATTATCCACTAAGCTGTGCAGTCATAGGTTGAGACTTCATGAAGCCAAGCAAAGAAGAGACTGGGGAAAAAATAACATGGAAAGAACAGCTAGAGGGAGTACTTAGAGTTTTGAGACCCCGAGTTCCCTAAAAGAGTAAAGTGACCCCACTGAAACCCTGGGACATTTAACAAAGACTTTAGAATGCCCTGCATGAGAGAAGGGCTAAACTACTCCCAGAATAAAGATTAACTATATCTACACTAAAAGACTTCTATGCAGAGTACATCATGAGAAATGCTGGGCTGGATGAAGCAAGAGCTGGAATCAAGACTGCTGGGAGAAATATCAATAACCTCAGATATGCAGATGACACCACCCTTATGGCAGAAAGTGAAGAAGAACTAAAGAACCTTGATGAAAGTGAAAGAGGAGAGTGAAAAACCTGGCTTAAAACTCAGCATTCAGAAAACTAAGATCATGGAATCTGGTCCCATCATTTCATTTTAAATAAATGGGAAACAATGGAAACACTAAGAAACTTTATTTTTTTGTGCTCCAAAATCACTGCAGATGGTGACTGCTGCCATGAAATTAAAAGACACTTATTCCTTGGAAGAAAAGTTATGACCAACCTAGATGGCATATTAAAAAACTGAGACATTACTTTGCCAACAAATGTCCACCTAGTCAAAGCTATGGTTTTTACAGTAGTCAAATATGGATGTGAGAGTTGGACTATAAAGAAAGCTGAGTTCCAAAGAATTGATGCTTTTTAATTATGGTATTGGAGAAGATGCTTGAGAATCTCTTGGACTGCAAGGAGGTCCAACCAGTCCATTCTAAAGGAGATCAGTCCTGAGTGTTCATCAGAAGGACTGATGTTGAAGCTGAAACTCCAATACTTTGGCCACCTGATGTGAAGAGCTGACTCATTGGAAAAGATCCTGATGCTGGGAAAGATTGAAGGCATGAGGAGAAGGGGATGACAGAGGATAAGATGGTTGGATGGGATCACTGACTCAATGGACATGTTTTTGAGTAAACTCCGGGAGTTGGTGATGGACAGGGAGGCCTGGCATGCTGCAGTCCACGGGGTCACAAAGTGTTGGATATGAATAAGTGACTTAACTGAACTGAACTGAACACACTCACTCAAAAAAGTTACTGAGACACAGAATACTGCCTGAATTAGATCTTCTCTAAATATTCATTTGATTCATGTGAGTATGACATATTTATTAAAAGATTTAGTTCCTTCAAGAGTGATCAGGTTGTCACTTCAGAAAACAAAGCATTTGCAAAATAACCTAATGTCTTCTTGTCTAAGGATTCAAGTGCCCATTTGAACACCGAAGAATTGAAAAGAGTTCTCTTGGAATGCAAGTGGTCATGTATGGATGTGAGAATTGGACTGTGAAGAAAGCTGAGCACTGAAAAATTGATGCTTTTGAACTGTGGCATTGGAGAAGACTCTTGAGAGTCCCTTGGACTGCAAGGAGATCCAACCAGTCCATTCTAAAGGAAATCAGTCCTGGGTGTTCATTGGAGGGACTGATGCTAAAGCTGAAACTCCAGTACTTTGGCCACCTCATGCGAAGAGTTGACTCATTTGAAAAGACTCTGATGCTGGGAGGGATTGGGAGCAGGAGGAGAAGGGGATGACAGAGGATGAGATGGCTGGATGGCATCACGGACTCGATGGACATGAGTCTGAGTGAACTCCGGGAGATGGTGATGGATAGGGAGGCCTGGCGTGCTGCGATTCATGGGGTCGCAAAGAGTCGGACAAGACTGAGCGACTGAACTGAACTGCACATTATTCTTTGTCAGATCTCTAACTTCAGACTGGAGTTGAGCAGAAATATGGCTTACATTTTCTCTCAAATCATCCTTGGAGTCCAGACAAGTGCTGGACCTTTGAGCTAATAAGCAGATAACTGGTAATCAGTTCAGTTCAGTCATTCAGTAGTGTCTGACTCTTTGCGACCCCATGAATCGCAGTGNGCAGTAGTAGATATAATGGTCATCTGAGTTAAATTCACCCATTCCAGTCCATTTTAGTTCACTGATTCCTAGAATGTCGACGTTCACCCTTGCCATCTCTTTTCTGACCGCTTCCAATTTGCCTTGATTCATGGACCTGACATTCCAGGTTCCTATGCAATATTGTTCTTTACAGCATCGGATCTTGCTTCTACAACCAGTCACATGCACAACTGGGTATTGTTTTTGCTTTGGCTCCATCCCTTCATTCTTTCTGGAGTTATTTCTCCACTGATCTCCAGTAGCATATTGGCCACCTATCAACCTGGGGAGATTCTTTTTGTATTCTATCATTTTGCCTTTTCATACTGTTCATGGGGTTCTCAAGGCAAGAATACTGAAGTGGCTTGCCATTCCCTTCTCCAGGGACCATGTTCTGTCAGCCTTCTCCACCATGACCCGCCCGTCTTGGGTTACCCGGCAGGCATGGCTGGTTTCACTGAGTTAGACAAGGCTGTGGTCCTAGTGTGATTAGATTGACTAGTTTTCTGTGAGTACGGTTTCAGTGTGTCTGCCCTCTGATGCCCTCTTGCAACACCTACCATCTTACTTGGGTTTCTCTTACCTTGGGCGTGGGGTGTCTCTTCACGGCTGCTCCAGCAAATCACAGCCGCTGCTCCTTACCTTGGATGAGGGGTATCTCCTTATTGCCACCGTTTCTGACCTTCAACATGAGACAGCTCCTCTAGGCCCTCCTGCGCCTGTGCAGCCACAGCTCCTCACCAAATGCAGGACAGCCAGCTTTTTCCTTATCTTACTTCAAACCTTGGTTTCTTGCTTAAACTTGGCTTTTCCAGTGCAGATGGCTCAGTGTGATCTTTACCACCCCAGTTCCTGACTGGTGTTATCATCCATCCATCCATCCTTAGTCAAGGACATACTGAGTACAGAGTGCACTTGGATCACAGTTTCTACTAACAGCATGTCCCTTATAGTGAGTATATATTTTGCTATACTAATTTGTAATGTTAGCCAGTGCAAATCACTCTGGGAGGGAGGGATAAATTAAGAGTTTGGGATTAACATATACACACTACTATATACAAAATAATCAACAAGGACCTATTAGAACTTTACTCAATATTTTGTAATAACCTAAATGGGAAAATATCTGAAAAAGAATAGATACATATGTATAACTTTGCTGTACACCTGAAACTAATACAACATTGTAAATAAATTCTATTCCAATATAAGGTAAACAAACAAAAAAGCCAAACCAAAGCTCTTTTGACCAATTTTGGTTTAAAGCCCCCACATTTGTGACTTGTCCTAGAATAACAGGAAATGGCAACCTAGTCCAGTATTTCAAACATGGGAGAAAGCCAGCTTGAATTGACTTAAGCAAAAAATAAGTTACTACTGTTATCATTATATAATGATTGGGGTATTTCCTGAGTAACAACATTGGTCAGGTAGTTTGACAGCAGAGACAGTGGGAACCAGGCACTCATGTGGCATTTGAACTCATCTCTTTGGCTCTTTCCTGCATATTGGCTTGAGACATCTCTCTCTCTTGGTGCTTACTTGCTTTTACTATTTGGTGGGGAACACAGCGATCAGAAAATTCTAAGTTTTATATCTTACAGCTTCAGTCAATAGAAAATGACTGATTCAAGTCTCAAACTCCCCAAGTCCAAAAGTCTTAAGGATTGCCACTCACTGGCTCTGTAAATATCCACTGACCACTCTTGCACCAATAATTGATGACATAAGAACTGAGGTTCCATGATTGGCCAAGCTTGAGTCTGGGCCCAGTGCACTGACCCAGTCCTGAGTTTATATTAATTTGCACCTCCTGCCAGAAGAATAAGAGAAGGCATAATTCCTAGAAGAAGGGAATGTTATTCCCAGAAAAAAAAAATATGCCAGCCAAAAACAAAGGGGGTTAAAATACAGAGGTAAAAATTATTGGTATAGTCAATTGGAAGAGATATTTATCTATCAAGATTAAACATATATAATCTTATCCTAATTTGATGGATATGAGTTTGAGCAAATTCCAGAAGATAGCGAAGGACAGGGAAATCTGGTATGCTTCAGTCCATGGGGTCGCAAAGGGTTGGACATGACTTAGTGACTGCATAACAACACCACCAAATCTTATCCATTAATTCCACTTCTAGTCATTCACACTAAAGAAAATTCCATATACACACACAAAATGAGAGTAACTAAATTAATTTATTCGATAGATATTTGGTATAAACTGTGTGCTCTGTACTAGAGCTGAAATACTAGTGGTAAAAAAGGAAAAGTTTCCTGCATTTGTATTGATCAAGCATTCTGTTCAATTTCTAGACTTCACAATTGCACAATCCAAATGTATTTTCTCTTTGTACCTAAGAAGTTTTCATTATCTTCAAAGCCGCATTGCTGATACCATATATCAGATTATGTCTAATTTTTATGGAATTATACACTTTACAGAGAATTTTCACATCTAATATCTCATTTGCAGCAACACTGTGACTGAAAGACAAGCATTACTATTATTTTGATCATCATGCAATCTCTAGACTAGCCTAGCAAGATGCAAAGTATACAGCAGGCACCAGATAAAAGTTTGCTGGAGGAATCAAAGTTAGGAGGCACGGTTGAAAACACAAAGATAATGAGCAGCAACCGAAGTTCTCCAACCCAAGATCACCACTTCAGGTTCTTGGGTTTTTCCAGCCACATTATGTTGACAACTTCTAGAATCATCCAATCGTAAGATTTTAGGTAACCCACTTTATTTTGTGGGGCTTCCCTGGTGACTCAGATGATAATGCAGGAGACCTGGGTTCAACCTCTGGGTCCAGAAGATCCCCTGGAGAAGGAGATGGCTGCCACTCCAGCATTCTTGCCTGGAGAATCCCATGGACAGAGGAGCCTGGCAGGACACAATCCACGGGGTCACAAAAGAGTCGGACATGGCTAGAGGACTAACACTTTCACTCCGTTTTACTTTGTAGCTGCCATAGAAAATTAGCCATTTTACTGATGACTGCTTCACAAAACATGAACCATTCTAACACAGAGAGTGCTTGTGTGCTCAGTCATGTCCACCTCTTTGTGACCCCATGGACTGTAGCTCTTCAGGCCCCCCTGTCCGTGGAATTTTCCAGGCAAAAATACTGGAGTGGGTTGCCATTTCCTTCTCCAGCCGATCTTCCCAACCCAGGGATCAAACCCATGTTTCCTGCATTGCCAGGCAGGTACTGCACTGACTCAGCCGCTGGTGCTGTGAACTCAGGCGCTCAGTCATATCCGATTCTTTGTGACCCCATGGACTGTAGCCCTCCAGGCTCTTCTGTCCATGGGATTCTCCAGGCAAGAATACTGGAGTGGGTTGCCATTTCACAAGCTCCTTTTTCTCACAGAACCTAACACCAATAACAACTAGAGCTCAAAGACTGGAGTATAGAAAGAAGTGTTGGTAACACTCAGATCTGAGCCGGACAAGAAACCTAAGACTCATGTTTCAATCTTAACCACATGTGTGTGACTTGACATGAAATTAGGTGGTTATTCTAGTTAAAAGCCAACTCTTTCTGGCTGAAAAATGTGATGATACATCGACTTCTTCAGCCACACCTGCTGTATAATTATGGATATCCAAGGTTGTGTTTTAGTTGACTCTGAAAGGCAGGGATACACATTGCAAAACAAAGTCATTTCAGGCAGTTCTCTGAGCAATTGAGCGTTTTAGGCTCCACAAGTTGCAAACTTAATTACAACAAAGAACAAGCATTAGTTCTTTCACATGATGAAATGAGTCAACAGAGGAGAGTGTGTTCAGGCACACCCTCTTTCTTAGAGAAGTAAGACTCAGCAAATGCCATGACATGACTTTGCAGATGCCTAGTTAAAATCAGTGCATATGGACTGCAGAAAAGGAAAGTCTGGGCTTAGGCAATCACTTTGTATTGAAGGTCTGCTAACGAAACCAGTCTTCAGACAGGATATAGCACGATGAGTGAGAGATGGTTAAATACCTCATTGACTCAACGGGCATGAGTTTGAGCAAATTCCAAGAGACAGTGAAGGACAAGGAAGCTTGGTGCACTGCAGTCCATGGGGTCACAGAGTCAGACACGACTGAGCGACAGAGCAACAACACTATCCTTTCAGATTACAAAGGATAACAAACACGCATAGTCCCTCACCTAATTCTTTTCTGCCTAATTTGCATCTTAGTTTCTTTTCTATCATCTTTAGCATCAGTAATAAATATTTAATGAATGAATGTCGTATGCACTGCATGATTCTTGTACTAATCTGGTCAGAGGACCCAGTTCTAGAGAGTGAATTCTATAATGGGGAAAATGTTGTACTTTCTCAATTTCACAACCAATTCAGTTCTGCAACTTATCTGAGAAGACCAAGACATGCGCCTCACCTAATTTTGATAGTCTGTGTGGTGGAAAGCTAATGGGCTTTAGAATGTCAAAAACCCTAGGTACAAATTCCAGCCTTTGCTTTGAATGACCTTGAAAAAGCCATTTAATCTCTCTAAACCTCAGGTTTCTAATCCACAAAATCAGATTGATGATAATATTTACCTTCCAAGATTTAAGTCACAAATGTATTTAATCACCCCAGTAGTCCTAACACCAAACAAATGTTGAATAAATACATGTATGTACCCCAGTTTGTTTACCATTCATCTGTTGAAGGACATCTGGGTGATTTCCAGTTTTTCTCATAACAAATAAAACTTCTTTGAACATTCATGTACAGGCCTTTGTGTAAACATGAATTTTCCTTTCCCTGAGATAAATCTCCTAGACTGTAATTGCTAGATTATATGGCAGTTGCATATTAGGTTATAAAAAATTTGCCAAGCTGTTTTCAAGAGTGGCTGTACAGTTTTACATTCCCACCAGCCACAAGCACATGGTCAGATCCAGTTTCTCCATATTAGCACTAGCATATGGTATTGTCACTATTTTTCATTTGATCCATTCTGATAGCTGGGTAGTAATATCTCATTGTGGATTTAATTTGCATAGTTGCTTGGACGGCAAGGAGATCAAACCAGTCAATCCTGGGGGAAATCAACCCTGAATATTCATTGGAAGAACTGATGCTGAAGCTCCAATACTTTAGCTACCTGATATAAAGAACAGACTCATTGGAAAAGACCCTGATGCTGGGAAAGATTGAGAGGATGAGAAGAAGGGAGTGGCAGAGGATGAGATGTTTGTTTACACAGCATCACTGACTCAATGGAAATGAATTTGAGCAGGAGATAGGGGAGGACAGGGAAGCCTGGGGTGCTGAAGTCCATGGGGTCACAAAGAGTCATATACAACTTAGGCGCAGAGCAACAACAGCAAGGGCTCATAATGGTAAACAGTTTTCATGTGCTAATTTCCCATCTGTCTGTCCTCTTTTGTGAAACATCTGTTCATGCCCTTTGCCCATTTTCTAGTCAGGTTGTTCATTTCTTTGATGTTGAATTTTGAGAATTCTTCAAATATTCCAGATGTTAATCCTTTGTCCGACAAGTATTTGCAAATACTTCCTCCTGTCTGTATCTTGTCTTCTTATCCACCTAAAAAAACTATTCCCTATAAGTTTCTAATTTTGATGAAGTCCAATTTACCCATTTTTAAAGAATTTTATGGATTGTGCTTTTAGTGTGACCTAGTCCTGGGCCACAAAGATTCTTGCCTATATTCTCTTCTAAAAGATTAGTGGTTTTATGTTTTACATTTAAGTCCATGATCTATTTTTGGTCTGCTCCTGTGGCATTTTCAGGTTCTAGCTTTTCCAGCTCTAATTTTCAGATAGATAAAACAAAAGGAATACCCAGGGATCGCACAACCTTTTTTCCCCTTGATTCCAAGGTCCCTAGACAGTTTGTCATCTCTCTACCTTTCAAGTGGTCTATATTTACCTTTTGTATAATGTCCAGGCTTATTAGGAGTATTATTAATAAGTGGGAGGAATAGGAAAAATCATCTATTTTATCGTCATGGAAGTGGAAGTTCTGAAGATTCTTTTTTTTTTCACAGTTTATAATTTTTTTTTAATTTTTATTTTTACTTTATTTTACTTTACAGTACTGTACTGTATTGGTTTTGGCATACATTGACATGAATCCACCATGGGTGTACATGAACTCCCAAATAAAGACAATTTTGAGTGAGATATTGAATGAAATGTTAAAGCCCGGGAAAAAAAGCCTTCTTATAATGCTTACTGATAATAGCATGGAAATTACACACAAGATTAAGATTTGCAGGCATCATTCATTTGTCACATTCATAGCAAAGGCAGGTACATGTCCTGCTAAGGATCCAAGCTAAAGCCTAGTCTTGGTAGGGGGATAGATAGCTGCCTATGGGTATGTGGTTTGATGGTGTTAAGTAAGCCATACTTCCTCAAATAAATCCTCTCTCTGGCTGGTGCATAGCATTACCAGGCTTAAGCTTTATCCCCTAAGCCTATGTCTATAATACCTGTTGAAGCATAAACATCCATGGAGAATATATGGTACTATTCTCGACCCCAAGAGTGCCGTATGCTGTGAGCACTCACTAGTAGACAGGAACAATCAGATACTTAACAGGAACAAGTAGATGTGAAAACAGGTCACAACCTCCACATATACTCGTTCAGGTACACACAAGCACAGTCACATACTTACTTCTCTAATAATCAGCTGAAGGAACAAATACACATGCCCAATTTAAATGGAATTTTGGATTATAATGAATACATTTATTGACAACTGCTTGATGTGCTGAAAGGTCACAAGAAATTGAATACGGTACATCTTCTCCCCTGGCTGGAGGAGAGATTTGATGTCCTCTGGTCTCCTTCTGCCATTCAGGAACTCAGCTCAATAAGTATTTATCAAGCACTTACTATATGACAGGCACCACATAATATACTAGAGATAAGGACTTATAAATCACTTCTCTATGCTGTCTGCTAGTTGATGGTTCTTATACCAAAAAGATGTTCCGAGGAAATTGGCTTTCTTTATCATAAATCTGTATTGCATTTTAGAAACTGCTTTCCCTTATCTCTACCCATTAATTCTTAAAATAAGGTGGACCCATAACCCATTATTGTCCTTATTTAACAAATGGAGGGAAGCAAGGCCCAGAAACCTGTGTCTTTCCCATAGTCCCACATGGAGTTCATGCTTAGTCATTCAGTCGTGTCCGACTCTTTCCGACCCCATGGACAGTAGCCCATCAGGCTCCTCTGTCCATGGGATTCTTCAGGCAAGAATACTGGTGTGGGTTGCCATTTCTTTCTCCAGGAGATCTTCCAGAGCCAGGGATCGAACCCTTGCCTCCTATATTGCAGGCATATTCTTTATCTGCTGAGCCATAGAGGAATTCCCCCACAAGAAGGATTAGCCTTAAACAGTGGCCTTCTGACCCCCAAGCCCAGGACATCTTCACATCACGCTTGACAATGTTCAGCTTCTGAGAGCCACTTCCCCCTAAAGACCTGCCATCCTTTTGTGAAAATCTCACCTTATGTTTATTTTTCTAACTCCTTCCACCAAATAAAAAACTCCATGAGAGTAGGGACTTTATTTTTAAGAAAGTGAAGAGTCGTGTCCGACTATTTGCGACCCCATGGAGTGTCCATGGAATTCTCCAGGCCAGAATAATGGAGTGGGTAGACTTTCCCTTCTCCAGGGGATCTTCCCAACCCAGGAATCGAACCAGGGTCTCCTGCATTGCAGGCAGATTCTTTACCAACTGAGCTATCAGGGAAGTTATTATTATAATTCAATGTAATTTTAAATACTTATCCTTATTGGCATTCTATTGATATTTGTTGGATTAATTTGAATGACTACAAGAGGATCTAGATTCTGAAATAAAAAAATAATCCTATGTTCTTCCTTGTCAATCAGCCTGCCTCAGTTCCTTCCTAGTTTTGTGAACTCAGATAAATCAATAGCATTTTCTTAGCGTAGGCTTCTTTTTTGCAAAATGCTTACTTTGTAGGGTTGCTGTGAAGATAGGAGATATTCAATAAATGGTAACTCTCATTCTAAAATATGTAAAATTCCTAGGGTAGTGTTTGTAATGGAGCAGGTCTCCCTACCTCATTACTTCCACTCTCCCAACTAGATAGGGAACTTCTTGAGGACAAGGACTTGCTTATTTAAAACCAATAGCACAGTGCTTTGTATTTATCAGACATTGGAAAGAGATTTGCTAAGTGAATAGATGAATGAATATAATGCTATAAAAAATGCTTAATTATCAGTGTTACAAAATATTTAACTTTACTAAGAGCAAGTTGATACAGTATTTTGGCTGTACAGTAAATCTATATACGGTTATGGTTTAGTTGCTAAGTCGTATCAGACTCTCACAACCCCATGGACTGTAGCCCACCAGGCCTTTCTGTCCATGGGATTTTCCAGGCAAAAATACTAGAGTGGGTTGCTATTTCCTTCTCCAAAATCTATATATATCTTCTGACTAAAAGAAAACATATGATCATAAATCACTCTGAATCTTTTCATTTTAACATGTTTACCCTATTATTTATTTCACCTTTAAAGTTCCCATCAGCTCCCTACTATCTGCCTTTAACCTTTCCTGGGAACTAATTGTTCATCCATGCATGCAATTAACATTTACTGAACACTTACTGTCTACAACAAACCAGGGTATAAAGATTCATAAGACTATCTTTGTGTCTCTAAAGGATTTATACCCTACAAGGAAAAACCAATGTATAAACAATTTATAATTAATGGAAGTGTTATGATAGAAGTATGAAAAAGTGGTATGGTTTATAAGAGTGATTCATCCTGCCTGGGGACTTGGCTTATGAAGCATATGTGTGGGAAAGTGATTTTTCTTTCTGTAAACTAAATTGACTTAGTGGTAATAAAAATAGTTTCTATTTGTATAGTACTTTGCAAAGTGCTTTCACATCCATTTTTTTCTTTTAATCCTCACAATGAAGGTTCTATAGTTGTATGTGTGTGTTTTTTATATGCTGCTACTGCTGCTAAGTCACTTCAGTCGTGTCCGACTCTGTGTGACCCCATAGACGGCAACCCACCAGGCTCCCCCATCCCTGGGATTCTCCAGGCAAGAATACTGGAGTGGGTTGCCATTTCCTTCTCCAACGCATGAAAGAGAAAAGTGAAAGTGAAGTCGCTCAGTCTGTCTGACTGTTAGCGACCCCATGGACTGCAGCCCACCAGGCTACTCCATCCATTGGATTTTCCAGGCAAGAGTACTGGGGTGGGGTGCCATTGCCTTCCCCGGTTTTTTATATATTCATCAAAAAAAGGTAGCTATGAAGCCAACAGATAAACAATTTGGAAATTCATTCTAAAGCCCGTGCATGCATGCTAAGTAGCTCGTTGTGACCAACTCTTGGCGACCCCATGGACTGTAGCCCATCAGGCTCCTCAGTCCATGGAATTCTCCAGGCAAGAACACTGGAGTGGACAGGCTACTCCATCCATTGGATTTTCCAGGCAAGAGTACTGGGGTGGGGTGCCATTGCCTTCCCCCTTTAACCAAACTACAGCCCTTTTAACCTCGTTTCTTGGTGAACTTAGTTAGATTACTCCTCACCCCCATTTTGACTCTCCTCTGTGCTATTTCAGTTTATCTTTATTTGGGCCAATGGCAGCTCATGTGCACCCTCACGGATATGTGCATGAGACGCTTACCGTGTATAAGGCTTGCAACTTAAATCTGATTGGCTGGCCCTCTACAGACCATAGCTGGTGCCCAGGGTAATGAGGTGGCGGTCCCCTTTTCTGTCCTTTTTTCCCCTTTGCCTTAATTGGGCAGTAAAACTCAGAGTCTTAAGGAGAGTTGCTAGAATTTATAATCAGAAATAGACAATGAAATGAATAGCTATTTAAATGTTCATTTCATGAGTGGCTAGAAAAAGCTATTCTTGCACAGTCTTACTGCATGTACTGGTAGATGGCAGCTGCAGTTCTCAAATAAACTATAGGGTTAATCCACACTCCTTCAGAATGACATAACAGGAAAATGAAGTATCAACTGTTTCATGATCCAGTAAAACTACAGTTGACCCTTGAACAACATGGGTTTGAACTGCTCACTTCCACTTAGATGTAGGTATGTTTCAACAGTAAAATACTACAATACTGGCTGCTTTTGTGTTGGTTGAATTGTTAGATGCAGATGAAAACTACAGACAAGGACCAACTATAAATTATAGGTGGATTAACCCCTGTGTTGGTCAAAGGTCCACTGTATATCTGTACCACATTTTATCATGTACAAAATTAGAGACTGTATTGGAGAAGGAAATGGCAACCCACTCCAGTATTCTTGCCTGGAGAATTCCATGGACATATATATTCATCAAAAAAAGGTAGCTATGAAGCCAACAGATAAACAATTTGGAAATTCATTCTAAAGCCCGTGCATGCATGCTAAGTAGCTCGTTGTGACCAACTCTTGGCGACCCCATGGACTGTAGCCCATCAGGCTCCTCAGTCCATGGAATTCTCCAGGCAAGAACACTGGAGTGGGTTCTCAGGCGCTCCTCCAGGGGATCTTCCCAACTCAGGGGTCAAACCCGCGTCTCTTATGTCTCCTGCATTGGCAGGTGGGTTGTTTACCACTAGCGCCACCTGGGAAAGTCCATAGGTGGACGACATAAGTTGAAACTGGAAATAAGACTCTGTTGGAGCTTCACAGACATCATTCCAAGAAAAGCTAAAAGCAAAGACCTGTTCCTTCCCCTTTATCCTCAGTGTCATTGCCTACTTCAAGCCATCTTGATCAAAGGTTATTATAACAATTTTCTGGCTGGATCTAGATGGATTTGTCTTATCTCTGTCTGAGCCTGGTAATTTTTAAATGCAAATTGAAGCATGTCATTCTCTTATGTCTTATAGAGCTCCCTACTTCCTATAGAATAAAGTTCAAATGTTTTTGTATAGCATATAAAGTTCATCATCTACACCTGTCAAATTCTTCAAATTCCTTATTTGTTGTTCTCTTCCAATATTTTTACTATTTGCTCAAAACTATCCACTATTTCCACGTCTAACCTTTTAGAGTGTCTTTGGCCTAGAATGCCTCTAGCTTTCCATCATTCTGTCTGGTGGCTTTTGTACTTGTTGTTTATATATGGGCTTATGTAACAGTAACAGCCAAATCTTAACATAAATTTGCCTCTTGCTTTTCTCTTCTTAATTCGTCACTGCATAAGATACAGTTTAGGAACCACTAGACTAGCATTTCCTTTTAAGATCTCAGGAAGAGATCACTATATCTTTTATTAAATATCAAAGACTTATGACATTTATATTCATTTAACCTAGAGCAGAAAGTGAAGAGGAACTAAAAAGCCTCTTGATAAACGTGAAAGAGGAGAGGGAAAAAGTTGGCTTAAAGCTCAAAATTCAGAAAACTAAGATCATGGCATCTGGTCCCACCACTTCATGGGAAATAGATGGGGAAACAGTGGAAACAGTGTCAGACTTTATTTTTTTGGCTCCAAAATCACTGCAGATGGTGACTGCAGCCATGAAATTAAAAGACGCCTACTCCTTGGAAGAAAAGTTATGACCAACCTAGATAGCATATTCAAAAGCAGAAACATTAGTTTGTCAACAAAGGTCCATCTAGTAAGCTGTGATTTTTCCAGTAGTCACGTATAGATGTGAGAGTCGGACAGTGAAGAAAGCTGAGAGCCAAAGAATTGATGCTTTTGAACTGTGGTGTTGGAGAAGAATCTTGAGAGTCCCTTAGACTGCAAGGAGATCCAACCAGTGCATCCTAAAGGAGATCAGTCCTGGGTGTTCATTGGAAGCAATGATGCTAAAGCTGAAACTTCAATACCTTGGCCATTGAAGAGGTGACTCATTGGAAAACACCCTGATGCTGGGAGGGATTGAGGGCAGGAGGAGAAGGGGACAACAGAGGATGAGATGGCTGGATGGCTCACCAACTCGATGGACATGAGTTTAGGTAAACTCCAGGAGCTGGTGATGGACAGGGAGGCCTGGTGTACTGTGATTCATGGGGTCACAAAGAGTCGGACACGACTGAGTGACTGAACTGAACTGAACCTAGAGCTAAATTGTATTCTTTTGTGAGCATATTCTGGGCTATATACTAAAAAACGAGTCAGCGATAAGTCAAAACAAGGCAGACAGGAGTCCATCATGGATCTTACACTCAATGAAAAAAAGAGACAACAAGATAAGGAAATAAATTAAATCTCATAGATGAAGATAAGGGCTAGTAAGGAAATGAAGAACTGTCTGGGAAGGGAGCCATTTTGGATAAGATGGTCCATGACAGTCTCTATGAGGAAATTTCATTTCAGGTGAGACTTGAAAGGTGAGGAGGATCCAGCTATGTATCTGGAAGAAGAGTCTGCTGGGTCAAAGAAGGATTTTGGAGTGACTAAAGAACTGAACAACCAGTGTGGTTGCACATAGTGAGAGAGGGGGGACCCATGGGAATTGACAGGAGATTGTGCAGGACCTGGTTGGTGGGCAAAAGCGAGGAAACCACTGAAAGATTTTTTAGCAAGTGAACAATGACCTTGACTGCAACACCAGCTTCGGGGAGCAAGGTGGAGACTGAGACCAGTTATAAAGCTATGACATCAGCAAGACCATTTGGAAGGACAGCAAATATAGAAACAAGGGTGAGCTCTAGGTTTCTGGCCTGAAGCAATAGGACAGATGATGCAGACATTTACTGAGATAAAAGAGACTCAGAAAAAGAATGGAGCAAAATTGAGAGCTTCTTTTTGAACATGTTAAATTCGAGATCTCTATGAGCCAATCAGGAGCTATCAAGTAGACAGTTGGGTAAATAAATTCATACTTCAGAAATGAGTCCTGATCTAGATCTATCAGTGTGGGAGTTTTTAATACATAGATGGATTAAGATGAATTAATGCCTTAAATGTATTATTGACATAATTCATGGAAAATGCTGCTGCGGCTAAGTAGCTTCAGTCGTGTCTGACTCTGTGCAACCCCATAGACGGCAGCCCATCAGGCTCCCCTGTCCCTGGGATTCTCCAGGCGAGAACACTGGAGTGGGCTGCCATTTCCTTCTCCAATGCATGAAAGTGAAAAGTGAAAGTAAAGTCACTCAGTCATGTCCGACTCTTCGAGACCGCATGGACTGCACCCTCTACCAGGCTCCTCTGTCCATGGGATTTTCCAGGCAAGAGGACTGGAGTGGAATGCCATTGCCTTCCCCGTCATGGAAAATAGCAGACACTTACTTGGCATGTAGCAAATATGCTCAAAGTATATTAGCTAGAGGACACTGCTTATGGTTAGAAAATTCTTCACACAGTGTATGTAACCCAAATCTTTTCTACTAAGAATAAACTGCTCTTGTATCATTTTCTTCCCACCAGTAATAGAGAATACCCAGTAGTTTTAATGTATGTGTGTACTTGGAGACTTATTTAGAATGTTTTATGTATTCATATGCAGGAATACAAAAGAATAAAGAGAAAAGTCAACTACTATAACAAATACATGGCTATATGGAGCAGCCATGAAGAGATGCCCCATGCCCAAGGTAAGAGAAACCCAAGGAAGATGGTAGGTGTTGCAAGAGGGCATCAGAGGGCAGACACACTAAAACCATACTCACAGAAAACTAGTCAATCTAATTACTCTAGGACCACAGTCTTGTCTAACTCAACGAAATTAAGCCATGCCCACGGGGCAACCCAGGATGGGCAGGTCATGGTGGAGAGGTCTGACAGAACGTGGTCCACTGGAGAAGGGAATGGCAAACCACTTCAGTACTCTTGCCTTGAGAACCCCATGAACAGTATGAAAAGGCAAAATGATAGGATACTGAAAGAGGAACTCCCCAGGTCAGTAGGTGCCCAATATGCTACTGGAGTTCAGTGGAGAAATAACTCCAGAAAGAATGAAGGGATGGAGCCAAAGCAAAAACAATACCCAGTTGTGCATGTGACTGGTGATAGCAGCAAGGTCCGATACTGTAAAGAGCAATATTGCATAGGAACCTGGAATGTCAGGTCCATGAATCAAGGCAAATTGGAAGTGGTCAAACAGGGGACGGCAAGGGTGAACATCGACATTCTAGGAATCAGCGAACTAAAATGGACTGGAATGGGTGAATTTAACTCAGATGACCATTATATCTACTACTGCGGGCAGGAATCCCTCAGAAGAAATGGAGTAGCCATCATGGTCAACAAAAGAGTCCGAAATGCAGTACTTGGATGCAGTCTCAAAAACGACAGAATGATCTCTGTTCATTTCCAAGACAAACCATTCAATATTACAGTTATTCAAGTCTATGCCCCAACAAGTAATGCTGAAGAAGCTGAAGTTGAACAGTTTTATGAAGACCTACAAGACCTTTTAGAACTAACACCCAAAAAAGATGTCCTTTTCATTAGAGGGGACTGGAATGCAAAAGTAGGAAGTCAAGAAACACCTGGAGTAACAGGCAAATTTGGCCTTGGAATGCGGAATGAAGCAGGGCAAAGACTAATAGAGTTTTGCCAAGAAAATGCACTGGTCATAGCAAACACTGTCTTCCAACAACACAAGAGAAGACTCTACACCTGGACATCACCAGATGGTCAACAC
>SJYX01002054.1:579702-666255 GCA_006410675.1 Oreotragus oreotragus
GTATGGATGTGAGAGTTGGACTGTGAAGAAGGCTGAGTGCCGAAGAATTGATGCTTTTGAACTGTGGTGTTGGAAAAGACTCTTGAGAGTCCCTTGGACTGCAAGGAGATCCAACCAGTCCATTCTGAAGGAGATCAGCCCTGGGATTTCTTTGGAAGGAATGATGCTAAAGCTGAAACTCCAGTACTTTGGCCACCTCATGCGAAGAGTTGACTCACTGGAAAAGACTCTGATGCTGGGAGGGATTGGGGGAAGGAGGAGAAGGGGGACGACCGAGGATGAGATGGCTGGATGGCATCACGGACTCGATGGACGTGAATCTGGGTGAACTCCAGGAGTTGGTGATGGACAGGGAGGCCTGACGTGCTACGATTCATGGGGTCGCAAAGAGTTGGACACGAATGAGTGGCTTAACTGAACTGAACTGATAAGAATATATTATATAAAATAGATTGCATATCACAGAACATAAACTATTTTTAAGAAACTGAATGGAAAGACAGATTCTTCAGATTTTCAGAATCTTAGGAGGAGGAAATGGCAACCCTCTCCAGTGTTCTTGCCTGGAGAGTCCCAGGGACGGGGGAGCCTGATGGGCTGCTATCTATGGGGTCACACAGAGTTGGACACAACTGAAGTGACTTAGCAGCAGCAGCACCTACATATAAAAAATACATTCCAGAATTCTGATAATTTATGACACAGTAGATTAGTTATTTTTATGTTATGAAATGCATTGTAGTTATGATTAAGAAAGTGTGGTTTCACCTCATACATCCTATCTCTGCTGTTTACTTGATGTGTGATCTTGGGCAATTTATGTAACACATGGGCTGCTCAATTTTCTTCTTCTGTAAAATACAAATAATTATAATACCTATGTAATCAGGTTATCAACAGAATGTGTAAAATGATGTGTAAAATGCATAGCGCAGTGCCTAAAGTAATCAATAAACGATCCATCTATCTCCGTGTTTCTTAACCCTGGATAACTATAAGAATCACCTGGGGAGTTTTCAAAGTACTATGTCCAGGCTTCACCCAAACAAACTAAATCAGACTCTCTGGGGGTAGGATTCAGGCCAACAACAATTAAAAAAATTAAAAAGGCTCCCTAGGTAATTCTAATGTGTATCAGGTTTGAGAACCACAATCTAAAAATAAATGTCATATATGATATATGAGAATACAATTTTTTATTGAAAAATTTATAAAATAGGCTGTGATGCTGATTAAACAAGTGGCCAAAAGAATTTCAAAACTTGTCTAATAATTTATTTTGGGGGGAGAGAAAACAGTAAACTGAAAGAGTAGATAAATGATAATTAAAGACATTGTCCAGCATCTCTGGAGTAAGATGCCCCCACCCAGCTCCCAGCTCCACCTCTTAGCAGCTTCGTAACTTCAGGCAAATTACTCAACTACTGTTTCCTCATTCGCAAAGTAGGGATAATGATGGTGCCTACCTCTCATTGTGTCGTTAGATCACTGGATGATTTAATATTTGTAAAATGCTTAGAACAGCACCTGGCATACAGTAAGCACTATGTATTTGGTCTTTCTTTTTTAATTACTTGGAATTAAATAATACTGGCCATTAATACTGAATCTTGGTAATGTGCTTTGGCATGAAATTAGGACTGGAAGCAGGTGCTATACAAAAGCTCTGGGGTGATCATTAAAAAAAATTCTTTACAACTTATTTCAAAGACCAAACTGATCCTAAGTTCATAGCTCTCTCTCCTCACAGAAGATGATATGTTAATCTTGCCAGGATGTGCATAAAATTCCAAGAAATATGCTAATGAAAGGGGCTTCCCTGGTGGCTCAGATGGTAAAGAGTCTGCCTGTAATGTAGAAGACCTGGGTTCAATCTCTCAGTTGGAAAGATCCCCTGGAGGAAGAAATGGCAACCCCCTCTGATAACCTTGCCTGGGAAATCCCAAGGATAGAGGAACCTGGCGGGTTACAGTCCATGAGGTCACAAAGAGTTGGACGTGACTGAGCGACTAACACTTTCACTTTCACATGAATAAAGGCATCCACTATCCCTGAAGCCCTGACACTCAAATATTATCTGGTGAACTATGGGGAATTTTTAAAACAAGATCACCGAATACAGGTCCTGTGTTGAGTTTAGGTCCTTGAGGTGGATTTTCCAACGATTTTCCTCTCTGTCACACCTGGTCTGGCCCTTGCCTATTTCTCTACTTTGTTCTAATGGCCTCAACTCACACCCTTGCCCCATGCAGGAAACCTTCTTTCTACTTCTCCCAAGTTCATCTGTTTTCCTCCTCCAGTCCTTTGCTACTCTTGCTGATGAGCCCTCCACATCAGATGTGGCCTATGGACTGAAGCCCGCCAGGCTCCTCTGTCCATGAGATTCTTCAGGAAAGAATGCTGGAGTGACTAGCCAGTCCCTTCCCCAGGGGATCATCCCTATCCAGGGGCTGAACCTGGGTGTTCTGCATTGCAGGCAGATTTCTTACCGTCTGAGCCACCAGGGTTCCTCTGACCATCCCACCCTCAACTGATGCATCTTTTAAGACTCAGTTCAAATACCAACGTCTTCTGTGAAGCCTACCCTGGTGCCCCAGGTAGAGGTAGGCATTCCTTTTTTTTTTTTTTTTGTAACTGCTTATACCATGAACGCTGGGCTTCCCAGGTGGCTCAGTGATAAAGAATTTGCCTGATAAGCAAGAGACATGGGTCCGATCCCTGGGTTGGGAAGATCCCCTGGAGAAAGAAACGGCAACCCACTCTAGTATCCTTGACTGGGAAATCCCATGGACAGAGTAGCCTGGAGAGCTACAATCCAAGAGGTGACAAAAGAGTGGGACACAACCCAGCAACAAAACAACAAGAATACCATGAACATATGGCCATTTTAGAGGTCAGGAACCTTTAAAATGTGTTCCAGTGTTTTTAAAGGCTAGGAACACTTATCTGATTTATTTCCAATGTATGTATTTAATCGTCAACAGCTAGCACAGAATTGGGCTCGTTTAAGTGCTTTCATTGACTTTCAGAATGGAAGGAAGGGAGAAAGGGAACAAAGAAGAAATGCCGTCCGTGGACACGAAGGAAGCAGTGGGAATTTACGGTGGCAAAGCCCGCAGCTCCTCGCAGACCCAGACACCACCATGCCTCTGCTGCCCTGGGAGCCCCTGCTTCAGACTTCAGGGAGGCTCCGAGGTCTGCAACACAGAGCCGCCCAAGGGACAGGGCCTTTAAACACGTTCTAAGTTCTCTCGCTCGCCCGCTTCCTAAACTGACTCCCATCTCTGGAAGATTTTCCAAAGTCCCATCATTTCTTGGAAGTGCTCCTCAGTTTTGCAGAGACAGAGTCATGAGACCCACAACACTTTTAGGACAGTTAAGATCAGAACCCCTGGGATTCTGGCTCTGTGATTAGCTCTGTGGTTTCAGGCCAGCTGCTTAACAGTCCTGTGCCTCAGTCCACCTTTAATATGAGGACAATAATAGTATTTATCAAGGGGCTATAAGGTGGATTAAATGTTAGGATAGCACCTTGCATGTAGAGAGTCCTGTACATGCATGGTTATGTCCAACTCTTTGTGACCCTATGGTCTGTGGCCTATGGACTGAAGCCCGCCAGGCTCCCTGTCCATGAGATTCTTCAGGAAAGAATGCTGGAGTGAGTAGCCATTCCCTTCCCCAGGGATCGTCTCTATCCAGGGGTTGAACCTGGGCGTTCTGCATTGCAGGCAGATTTCTTACTGTCTGAGCCACCAGGGAAGCCCATAAATAAACACATCTACTAACAAAACAGGAGATTTCTCATCTCCGAATCCTCTGTGGCATTTGCTGCTTCAGAGTCTATGTTAGCAGGGGTGAAACTTGGTAAGATAACCCATCTAGTATAACAGCAGAGAAATGACAAGCCAACATGGCCTCAGACTCATAAAGTTCCAACGAGGCAGTACCTGCTGGAGGCACTGGCACCATATTTTTTTTCTAAGCTGAAATGAGCTGAACCCAAGTATAAAGCTTATTATGAATCTCATTTTCAGTTCTTTGGAAATCTTTCATGAGTCTTTGCTCTCTAAGGAGACGGTCAAAGGAGAGTCTATGTGTAGTAGGGGATTAGGTTAGACAAATGCCTATAGAAATTCAATATCCATCTTTCTCCTTTCAATTCTGCTATGAAGAGAAGAAAACTTATCCTCCTTAGTAAATGAGCTTACAGAGACCTCTAAAGAGGCAGAGGTCATTAGACTGTATAGGGACCCTGAATACTATTCCTAAGGACAGATTCCAGGTTATGTCCCCAGCAAGGGTGAATCGATATATCAACAGATTATTTTTCATTGACATCTAAAATCAACAAACCAATCATTTTTTTTACCAATCGTGAGAGCTGTGCCTAAACATTGAGCTTTCATGATTGCTAATAAAAGAGACCATTCAGCAGCTTTACAACCCATTTTGAACTCAAATTAAGAAAATGCTTGAATGTGCTTTTTGTCTAACACATTTCTGTAGTCTAAAATAAATATAAAATAAAGAGCAAGTGATAAGTCATTAGTAAAAAAAAAAAAAAAGCCAGAGATGTGCATTAAAATGATGTATAATATAACCACATTTATTTAAGGAAGTATTCCGATATCAGAGGGCAAACCTCAACAATGCAAAAACACAATTACTTCTTCCCCAACCTAACAGCTGTGTTTCCTCATGAATTCTCTTACTGGAAAACACCCTGATGCTGGAAAGACTGAAGGTAAAAGCACAAGGGAGTGGCAAAGGATGAGATGTTAGATGGCATCACTGACTGAATGGACATGAGTTTGAACAAACTCTGGAAGACAGTGAGGGACAGGGAAACCTGTCTTCAGACATCTTTCCCTGAGAATCACCTGAAGATATTTTGAACATTTGAACAGTATTTTCTATACTTAATACTTTTAAATGTCTCGTAAGCTGTCTAAAATTTTTAGCATAAGTTGAAATTGTCACAAAGGATGTGATTTTCACATATATTAATATTTTCAATTATATATTACTATATTAATTTAAATGTATCAAATGAAATTTGAATATTATAAATTAAATGCTCAAGACTAGTTGTTTTTATTGATAAAAAGTATTTTGTAAAATTTGGAAATTTTAGGCCTTTCCTCTCTCTTTTTCAACTCATATTTCCATAATACTTTCTCCCAGGATTTTATACACATATATTAAATCAAAACTGTAGAGCTGCATAGTTAGGTCAGTTTACAAAAATATCCCTGGCAAACAATAAGCTGAATTGCACTTTCTTTCAGAAAAAAATCTTCATTTATTATATCAGTTCAAATAGATATACTAATAAAAACTACCAGAAAGATCATAAAAACATTGAGAAATAAGTTACAAAATGAATCTTATAAAACAAATTATAATAAGTATTAAAAAATAAGATAATATAGATCTAATATGAATAATTAATTCATTTTCCATAAATTATAAAAAGAAGATAAAGCAATACATTTGCTTTTAGCAATTAATTTATAATAAAACAATAAATGTATAGTTTATGAAATAATGAAAATACCATTCCTCTAGTAAGAGTGTGCATCTCTGTCCAGTTAAAGGCAAAGAACGGTCACATGAAGCAGAGATGATCTAACTATACACCATCACAAGAGGCACAGAGCTGTGAAAAGTTGAAAGTAAAAGGACAGAAAAATATATACCATACAAAGAGTATCCAGAAGTGAGACGAAGTGGCTCCAGTTCAGTTCAATCTCAGTCGTATGCGACTCTTTGCCATCCGTTGACTGCAGCACGCCAGGCTTCCCTGTCTATCACCAACTCCCAGAACTTGTTCAAACTCATGTCCATTGAGTCAGTGACGCCATCCAACCATCTCATCCTCTGTCGTCCCCTTCTTTCTTTCAGTCTTTCCCAGCATGAGAGTATTTTCCAATAAATCAGTTCTTTGTATGAGGCAGCCAAAGTATTGGAACTTCAGCTTCAGCATCAGTCCTTCCAAAGAATATTCAGGCTGGATTTCCCTTAGGATTGAATGATTTGATCTCCTTGCAGTCCAAGGGACTCTCAACAGTCTTCTCCAACACCACAGTTCAAAAGCATCAATTATTCAGTGCTCAGCTTGCTTTATGGTTCAACTCTCACATCCATACATGACTACTAGAAAAACCATAGCTTTGACTAGACAGACCTTTGTAGGTAAAGTAATGTCTCTGCTTTTTAATATGCTGTCTAGGTTGGTCATAACTTTTCTTCCAAGGAGCAAGTGTCTTTTAATTTCATGGCTGCAGTCACCACCTGCAGTGATTTTGGAGCCTAAGAAAATAAAGTCTCTCCCTGTTTTCATTGTTTCCCCATCTATTTGCCATGAGGTGATAGGACCAGACGCCATGATCCTAGTATTTTGAATGCTGAGTTTTAAGCCAGGTTTTTCATTCTCCTCTTTCACTTTCATCAAGATGCGCTTTAGTTCCTCTTCACTTTCTGCCATAAGGGTGGTGTCATCTGCATATCTGAGGTTATTGCTATTTCTCCCTACAGTAGTATAAGGCAAAATAATCTTAGAGACCAACTTCGTTACTAGAGACAAAAAAGGACATAATAATAAAAGGGTCAGTTTATCAGGAAGACAAAATATGTATAAACAATGCATCTAACAACAGAGCACCTCAAAACATGAAGTAAAGTACGTAAATTAAAAGGCAAAATATAAAATTCAACAATAATATTGAAAAGTGCAATACCCCACTCTTAACAATGGTTAGAACCACCAGGCAGATAACAATGAACTAGAAAATGTAAACACTCTCAAACAACTAAATGTAACAGACATTTACAGAACACTTCAATCAACAACAAGCAGAGTATGCATTCTTCCCAGGTACACATGGGCCACTTTCCGGGATACATCAGGAGGCCATAAAGCAAATCTCAGTTAATTCAAAAGTCTCTCAGGTGGCGCTAGTGGCAAAGAATCTGCCTGCCAATGCAGGAGACAAGGGTGTGACTCCTGGTTTGGGCAGATCCCCTGGAGGAGGAAACAGTGATCCAATCCAATATTCTTGCCTGGAAAACTCCATGGACAGCGGATCTTGGCAGGCTATAGTCCATAGGGCTGCAAAGAGTCAGACACGATTGAGTGACTGAGCATACACACACAATTTTTAAACATTTAAATTATACAATGTTCTTTGACTGCAATGGAATGAAATGGAAACTCATAATGATATAAAGAAATTTGAGAAAAGAAAAGTTTAAAAACTCTCCTAACTAATAAATGAGTCAAAGAAGAAATCACAAGGCAAATTTTAAATAAATGAAAATAAAACCACACATACCAAAACTCGACAGCAATCAGAGGGAAACTTATAGCTATAATGCTTATTTTTATAAGAAGAATAAATATCTATGATCAAAAACCTGAATTTCCATCTTAAGAAATTAAAAAAAGAAGAAGCTAAAACAAAAGCAGGCGGGAAGAAGAACATAGTGAAAATTAGAGCACAAATAAATAAAATAAAGAATAGAAGTAGTAGTGAACATCAATGAAATAAAAAGCTAGTGCTTTGAAAAAGATCAACAAAATTAACCTCTAGTTAACCTGGCCAAGAAAAAGGCAATGGCACCCCACTCCAGTGCTCTTGCCTGGAAACTCCCATGGACAGAGGAGCCTGGTGGGCTGCAGTCCATGGGGTCGCTAAGAGTCAGACACGACTGAGCGACTTCACTTTCACTTTTCACTTTCATGCATTGGAGAAGGAAATGGCAGCCCACTCCAGTGCTCTTGCCTGGAGAATCCCAGGGACGGGGAAGCCCGGTGTGCTGCCGTCTATGGGATCACACAGAGTCCACCACAACTGAAGTGACTTAGCAGCAGATTACTGAAATCCGGAATAAAAGAGGGGATCTCAGTACTAACCCCATAAAAAGAATTGTAAGGGAGTAGTATGAGTAATCATATGACATCAAATTTGATAATCTAGATGAAACAGATAAATTCTCAGAAAAACACAAGCAACTGAAACTGAAATAAGAAAAAAATCTGAATAGACTTATAACAAGTAAAGAGATTTCATTAGCAATTTTAAAACTTTCCACAAAGGAAAATCTAGGCCTAGATGGCTTCACTAGTGAATTCAACCAGGCATATAGAGAAGAACTAATACCAACCCTTCACACACTCTTACAAAAAAGTTGAGGAGGAAGGAACACTTCCCAACTCATTCTATGACAGCAGTATTACATTGATACCTAAACCAGACAAAGACATGAGCAGACAACTACAGATCAATATTCCTCATGCACGCCGTGCGTGCTGCATCCCTTCAGTTATGTCCAACTCTTTGCGACCGTGTGGACCACAGCCCGTGAGGCTCCTCTGCACATGGGGATTTTCCAGGCAAGAATATTAGAGTTGGTTTCTATGCCCTCATTCAGGAGATCTTCCCAACCCAGTGACTGAATCCACGTCTCTTATTTCTCCTGCACTTGCAGGCAGGTTCTTTACCCCAGCACCACCTCAGTTCAGTTCAGTTCAGTCACTCGGTAAGTCCGAATCTTGGCGACCCCATGGACTACAGCAAACCAGACTTCCCTGTCCATCACCAACTCCCAGACCTTGCTCAAACTTATGTCCACTGAGTTGGTGATGCCATCCATCCACCTCATCCTTTGCCGTCTCCTTCTCCTTCTGACTTCAGTCTTTCCCAGCATCAAGGTCTTTTCCAAGGGACTCTTAAGAGTCTTCTCCACCAACACAATTCAATAGCATCAATTCTTCAGTGCTCAGAAGAATTATGGTCCAGAATAAGAGAGTTATGGTCCAACTCTCATATCCATACGTGACTTCTAGAAAAACCATAGCTTTGACTAGATGGACATTACTTTACCAAGAAAGATCTGTCTAGCCAGAGCTAAGGTTTTTTCAGTAGTCATCTATGGGGATGTGAGAGTTGGACCATAAAGAAAGCTGAGTGCCAAAGAATTGATACTTTTGAACTGTGGTGTTGGAAAAGACTCTTGAGAGTTGCTTGGACTGCAAGGAGATCCAGCCAGTCAATCCTCAAGGAAATCAATGAATATTCATTGGAAGGACTGCTGCTGAAGCTGAAACTCCAATAGTTTGGTCACCTTATGTGAAGAGCTGACTCATTGGAAAACACCCTGATGCTGGGAATGATTGAGGGCAGGAGGAGAAGGGGATGACAGAGGACAAGATGGTTGGATGCCATCATCAACTCAATGGACATAAGTTTGAGCAAGCTCTGTGAGTTGGTGGTGGACAGGGAAGCCTGGATGCTGCAGTCCATAGGGTCACCAAGATTCAGACACGACTGACTGAGAGACTGAACTGAACTGAACTGAACTGATACGGTTGCACACCATGACCAAGAGGAATTTTCCCCAGAAATGCAAGATTGGCTTAACATTCAAAACTTAATCAAAACAATATTAATAGAAAAAAATGCAGAAACCACAAGGATCTCAATAGATGCAGCAAATGAATAATTTTTATATCAGCTGAATGGATAAATGATAATCCTTTGCATGCATTGTACAGGAGACAGGGAGCAAGACCATCCCCAAGAAGAAGAGAAATGGCTGTCTGAGGAGGCCTTACAAATAGCTATGAAAAGAAGAGAAGCAAAAAGCAAAGAGAAAAAGAAAGATATACTCATTTGAATGCAGCATTCCAAAGAATAGCAAGGAGAGATAAGAAAGCCTTCCTCAGTGATCTGTGCAAAGAAATAGAGGGAAACAATAGAATGGGAAAGACTAGAGATCTCTTCAAGAAAATTAGAGATACCAGCAGAACATTTCATGCAAAGATGGGCTCGATAAAGGACAGGTATGGACCTAACAGAAGCAGAGGGGAAGGCAATGGCACCCCACTCCAGTACTCTTGCCTGGAAAATCCCATGGACAGAGGAGCCCGGTAGGCTGAAATCCATGGGGTTGCTAAGAGTCAGACACAGCTGAGTGACTTCACTTTAACTTTTTATTTTCATGCATTGGAGAAAAAAATGGCAACCCACTCCAGTGTTCTTGCTTGGAGAATCCCAGGGATGGGGGAGCCTGGTGGGCTGCCATCTATGAGGTCACACAGAGTCGGACACGACTGAAGTGACTTAGCAGCAGCAGCAGCAGCAACAGAAGCAGAAGATATTACAAAGAATACACAGAAGAACTGTACAAAAAAGATCTTCACGACCCAGATAATCACGATGGTGTGATCACTCACCTAGAGCCAGACATCCTGGAATGTAAAGTCAAGTGGGCCTTAGGAAGCATCACTACAAACAAAGCTAGTGGAGGTGATGGAATGCCAGTTGAGCTATTTCAAATCCTGAAAGATGATGCTGTGAAAGTGCTGCACTCAATATGCCAGCAAATTTGGAAAACTCAGTAGTGGCCACAGGACTGGAAAAGATCAGTTTTAATTCCAATCTCAAAGAAAGCCAATGCCAAAGAATGCTCAGACTAACGCACAGTTGCCCTCATCTCACATGCTAGTAAAGTAATGCTCAAAATTCTCCAAGCCAGGCTTCAACAATGTGAACTGTGAACTTTCAGATGTTCAAGCTTGTTTTAGAAAAGGCAGAGGAACCAGAGATCAAATTGCCAACATCCGCTGGATCATGGAAAAAGCAAGAGAGTTTCAGAAAAACATCTACTTCTGCTTTATTGACTATACCAAAGCCTTTGACTCTGTGGATCACAATAAACTGTGGAAAATTCAGAAAGAGATGGGAATACCAGACCACCTGACCTGCCTCTTGAGAAACCTGTATTCAGTTAAGGAAGCAACAGTTAGAACTGGACATGGAACAACAGCTGCTGCTGCTGCTGCTAAGTCACTTCAGTCGTGTCCGACTCTGTGTGACCCCATAGACGGCAGCCCACCAGGCTTCCCCATCCCTGGGACTCTCCAGGCAAGAATACTGGAGTGGGTTGCCATTTCCTTCTCCAATGCATGAAAGAGAAAAGTGAAAGTGAAGTCGCTCAGTCTGTCTGACTGTTAGCGACCCCATGGACTGCAGCCCACCAGGCTACTCCTTCCATGGGATTTTCCAGGCAAGAGTACTGGGGTGGGGTGCCATTGCCTTCCCCGTGGAACAACAGACTGGTTCCAAATAGGAAAAGGAGGACGTCAAGGCTATATATTGTACCCTGCTTATTTAACTTATATGCAGAGTACATCATGAGAAACGCTGAGCTGGAATAAGCACAAGCTGAAATCAAGATTTCTGGGAGAAATCTCAATAACCTCAGATATGCATATGACACCACCCTTATGACAGAAAGTGAAGAGCAACTAAAGAGTCTCCTGATGAAAGTGAAAGAGGAGAGGGGGGAAAAGTTGGCTTAAAGCTCAACATTCAGAAAACTGAACTGAACTGAATTTGCATACATTAAATTAAATGAAATATACTACTCAAGTTAACTTCACCCACTTCTTTTTCCTCTTTCAGTGTTGCTTCATATGTAGCTCTCATTGTATTTTTATTGGATTGAGATGGTCTGCTGCTGCTGCTGCTGCTGCTGCTGCTGCTGCTGCTGTTGCTGCTGCTGCTCCTAAGCCACTTCAGTCGTGTCCGACTCTGTGTGACCCCATAGATGGCAGCCCACCAGGCTCCCCCGTCCCTGGCTATCCTAATTTCAAGACCAGTGGTCTCATGGCATAAGGTGTTTTGGGGGCATAGTTTCCTATGTTATTTATCAGAGAAGAAAACAGACTGACAAATGGTAGCCTGACTACGTTAACCACCCTTCAGGTGTCAGAACTGGTAATGGAATTCAGTTTTTCCCATAAAGTCAAAGTTTGTGTTGTTTACATCGCTTGTTTTCCTTAGAAATTAAATAGTCGATGAAGATGTTTAATATTTTACTTTTAGAAGTTCTTTCTTCCTTTCAAATATAGGAAGAATTTAGTTTCCTTACCTTTTCCAGTTTTTGGAATGCATCTTGACTTTTCTCTGAATAGAATAATTTATCGATAGAGTTACGCTTTAGAGAATGTGAATTAAAAAAGAATTAAATGCAGTATATCCAATATACATTATCATACCTCATTCTTCTAATAGGAGAAAAATGAGTAAGCACATTTGAGAATTATTTTTGAATTTTGAAAACAGGAAGCTCTCACTCTGAGGTCACTGATCTCAACTGTTACTCATTCAGTTTGGAGTTACTGGGTAGGCTTCAAGGGTTGTCTTCTCCATTCTATATCCTTTAGTAGCATAGCCACCAATGTTTGTAGGGCTTGTCACTGTGACTGTTTTGCGCTAACCTGCTGCATATTTTGGGTGGCAGCCTGATGCCCAAGTAGCGGAGCAGGAGACTGAGAAATAGGAAGGTGGGGGGGCACTCAGTCCAGCTATGCAAACTACCTAGGCAAATTATTTTGTTTCCGGGCTTTGGTTTTCCAAGTGTAAAACAGGAATATCGTTTGCTTTTGCTTTATCTACTCACAAAATATATTCTGACAAGTATGGGGATGGGGGGTAATGGGGCTTCCATAGGTGGTGCTAGTGGTAAGGAACCCACTTGCTAATGCAGAGGACAGACTTGGGTTTGATCCCTGGGTAAGGAAGATCCCTTGGAGGAGGGCATAGCAACCCACTCCAGTATTCTTGCCTGGAGAATCCCATGGACAGAGGAGCCTAGTAGGCTATAGTCCATGGGGTTGCAAAGAGTCAGACACAACTGAAGCCACTTAGCATGCATGCACATGGGAGGTAACAAATGAAAATCTCATTGCAGGCCAGGATTACAATGTGTTTCAGTGTGTGGTTTCTTCTACTTCCTTGCCGAAGTTGCCTTACCTCAATATCCTACATGCATGCCTTTGCTCCACCCATGACCAGCCTAGCAAGTCTATGTTGCAGCTTGCAGGACTCCAATTTAGTAGGTCAGTTTCAGCCTCGAAGCTCACTTTTCAAAAGTTTGTCAAGGTAATTAGAGCTACGAATTATGGTAGCTAGTATCAACAGTAAACATTGATTTGCAGTATCTCTGACTGCACAGAATAATGCATGTGCCTTCTGTTTTGTTGCTGGTTGTATCCTCAGTGCCTGGTAGTGGCTGGCACATAGTAGGCACTCAGTAGTGGATACATAAATGAATCAACAAGAACTAGGAAAATAAACATAGAAGACCACTGCCTCCAACGATCTATAATCTGGTCAAATTGACCAGATATCAGTTCAGTTAGTTCAGTCACTCAGTCGTGTCCGACTCTTTGCGACCTCATGGAATGCAGCACACCAGGCCTCCCTGTCCATTACCAACTCCCAGAGTTTACTCAAACTCATGTCCATTGAGTTGGTGATGCCATCCAACCATCTCATCCTCTATTATTCCCTTCTCCTCCCACCATCTATCTTTCCCAGCATCAGGATATTTTCAAATGAGTCAGTTCTTAGCATTAGGTGGCCAAAGTATTGGAGTTTCAGCTTCAACATCAGTCCTTCCAAGGAAGATCTGATTTCCTTTAGGATGGACTGGTTGGATCTCCTTGCTGTCCAAGGGACTCTCAAGAGTCTTCTCCGACACCACAGTTCAAAAGCATCAATTCTTCAGCGCTCAGCTTTCTTTATAGTCCAATTCTCACATCCATACATGACTACTGGAAAAACCATAGCTTTGATTAGACTGACCTTTGTTGGCAAAATGTCTCTGTTTTTTAATATGCTGTCTAGGTTGGCTTTTCTTCCAAGGAGTGACTGTCTTTTAATTTCATGGCTGCAGTTGCCATCTGCAGTGATTTTGGAGCCCCCAAAAATAAAGTCTGTCACTGTTTCAATTGTTTCCCCATCTTTTTGCCATGAAGTGATGGGACCAGATGCCATGATTAGTTTTCTGAATGTTGAACTATATCTAGTCTAGTCAAACTGACTATAATCTAGTCAAATTGACTAGGCCTAAGCAATAGCAACCCACTCCAGTATTCTTGCCTGGAAAATCCCATGGACGGAGGAGCCTGGTAGGCTGCAGTCCACGGGGTCGCTTAGAGTCGGGCACGACTAGCAACTTCACTTTCACCTTTCACATTCATGCATTGGAGAAGGAAATGGCAACCCACTCCAGTATTCTTGCCTGGAGAATCCCAGGGACAGAGGAGCCTAGTGGGTTGCCGTCTATGGGGTCCCACAGAGTCAGACATGACTGAAGGGACTTAGAAGAAAGACAGAAGGTGAGACCAATGAAACAGTGAAGTCAGTCTACTGAAGTGTTCAGGAGCACCATGGCATGAATCAGAGGTTGAAGTTTTCTTCTCTAGGTGGGACCACGGGACTTGAAAAACAAATCTCCCAGGCTTCACAAAAGGGAATGCCTCCTGGAAAACCTTTCATTGTGTTTGGGGGCTATGCTTTATCAGCAGTGCAAGATTCTAGATATTCACCTTTGTAAATGAATGAGTTCACCCTTGAGGGCATAGCAAGCAGAGTGAAAACTGCAATAGAAAAATGGATCTTTCAGTTTAGCGTCATCAAAGAAAATGTGGAGAAGGTGAGTGGGATTTTTCTATTATTTATGTATTTATTTTTTCCTTCAGCAAACATAACTCTTAATGCCACTACGCTGTGCTTAGTTGCTCATTCATGTCCGACTTTTTGCAATCCATGGACTGTAGCCCACCAAGCTTCTCTGTCCATGGGGATTCTCCAGGCAAGAATACTGGAATAGGTGGCCATTCCCTCCTCCAGGGAGATCTTCCCAACCCAGGGATCAAACTGGTGTCTCCTACATTGCAGGGGGATTCTTGACCATCTGAGCCACCAGGGAAGCACGTGAATACTGGAGCTGGGTAGCCTATCCCTTCTCCAGGGGATCTTCCCAAGCCAGGAATCAAACCGGGGTCTCCTGCATTGTAGGTGGGTTCTTTACCAGCTGGGGGACTTCCCTAGTGGCTCAGAGGTTAAAGCGTCTGCCTCCATTGCGGGAGACCCAGGGTCGATCCCTGGGTCGGGAAAATCCCCTGGAGAAGGAAATGGCAACCCACTCCAGTATTCTTGCTTGGAGAATCCCATGGACTGAGGATCTGGTTGAGCTGCAGTCCACGGGGTCACAAAGAGTCGGACACGACTGAGTGACTTTACTTACTTACTTACTTACTTACCAGCTGAGTCACAAGGGAAACCTGTTAGCTTAATGCTACCATTCTCTAGATAATGGCACATCTCCTTTTTAATGTGCTCTAGAAACATTTTCATCCTTCTTTTCCTTCCTCCCCCTCCCTCCACCACTCCCGCCTTCCTTCCTTTCTTTTCATCTTTCCATCCTATAGCATTAATTGTGTAATTAATAATCAATAAAAAGTTATTGGGAACCATGCTCCAGGTACTGTGGCAGAACCATGACCTATAAAGCAACTCGCAATCTAAAAGGGCAGATAGTCAAGGAAACATATTAATAATTATGACTATGTGACACATAACAATAAAAAAATTATTCCAACAACGTTCAGAGTATAAAACAGGTCTCAGCTCACTGTACCAGGGGGAGTCAAAAAAGACTATGGCATTTGGGCTAGAAGGAAAGGAAGCATTAGGTGATGAAAAGAGGCATTCCAGGAACTAGAAGCATCGTGTGCAAAGGCCCAGAGTTATGAAATGACATCGCTGATTCAGCAAATCTGGTAGGATGGAGAGTGACAGGTGATTAAGGCAAAGTGGCAAGTTGCAAGTAAGTCCTGAAGGGGCCTGTCTGCTAGCAAGTTTGGACTTGATACTGTGGAAGTTAGGGAGTGGTTATTGACAAGGACAGTGTAACAGGATCATAGTTGCTTTGGGGACTATTAGAGGGGAAAGAATCAGAAGAGGAACTGTAGGGAAGTTAGCTAAGAGGTTATTGCAGGACAGAAGAAAGCTTCAGAGCTAAAACATGAATGGGGAGAAGGCTAAGGGGTCTGCCTTTGATTCTACAGCAGAACTGACATACAATAGCTACCAGTTGTTTTTGGAGGGGGAGAGACAGAGAAGAGGGCAACTCAAGTTTCCAGCTCGAAAACCTAGTTGTGTGATGATGCAATCAGTCAGATAGGGAGCAAGAGGAGGGAGACGATAAGTTCAAGAATGCGTGCATGCTAAGTCGCTTCACTCATGTCCAACCCTTTGTGACCCTATGGACAGTAGCCCGCCACGCTCCTCTGTCCATGAGACTTCCGAGGCAAGAGTACTGGAGTGGGTTGCCATTCCCTCCTCCAGGGGATCTTCCCAACCCAGGGATCAAACCCTCCTCTCTTGTGTCTCCTGCATAGGCAGGCAGGTTCTTTACCACTATTTCAGTTATGGACACCCAGAATTCCTGGGTCTGAGACAGATGATGGCTTAAAAAATGATCATGGTAAAGTCACCCAGAAAGATGTAGAAGTAGAGATGAGGACCAAGATTCTAAGCTAAGGACTGTAAGATAAGAGAGATCTGTAAAAAGAAAGGAAGATGGAGGAGAGGATGAAAGAAGGTTTAGAAAAGCAGCAGCAGAACTAGAAATGTGATCAACAACCTGAAGACGGTGTTACCGCAGGATGCTGTCTGAATAAAGCACCTGAAGTTGGGCACCATCCGCGTGGACCTTAATCTCTATTCCCTCCCACCCCCATCCCATAGCCAAGACTAATGTGCTCCCATCTGTTGACTAATCCTTTTCTACTCTGTGGGGTCACATTCACAGGCTGGGCGGCAGGGATAACTGTAGCCAAGGCCTAGCATCTAAATCAAAGCTCGGCATCGTCTCTGTCTCATTGGCCTGTTGCCTAAACTTGTTCTCTGCTTCTGTGAGCTGGAGTCATCACTCCCTGTTTTTCTTCAAGTGCCTGTACCGAATCCCTGTGTTTTCTTCTCTGTCCTCAGTAACCCAGTCCCTGGAGCCTGAGTCCTTCTCCAGGTTCCTAAGACAGAAGTCTTGCCCCTTGGAGTCCAGATTATCTATCCCCTGATGTTAAAATTAGGAGTTGCCCTGTCTGTCTTTGCTCACTTCTGTCAATGCCTGGAGCTATCTTGCCTTGCTTATAATTCCTCAGAGCATCGGGGTGGTGAGTGGGCAGCTCTTGCCAACCAGCAACTGATAAAGGGACTCTCATATTACTATAGTATGTTTATAGCTATTAGTTCCTAAAAGTATTTGNCCCGGGCGGCGGCGGCGGCAGCGGGGGCGGGGGGCCCCCCGGAGGCGGAGGGGGAGGCGGCTCCGCGTCGCCGCCGCCGCTGCCCGGCTTCGGCACCCCCTGGTCGGTGCAGACCGCGTCGCCGCCGCCCCAATCCCAGCCGCCGCCGCCGCCCCAGCAGCCGCCGCCGCCGCCGCCTCCCCAGCAGCCGCCGCAGCCGCAGCCGCAGCCGCCGGGCTCGTCGGCCGCCACCCCGGGTGGCGGTGGCGGCGGCGGCGGCTCGCTCAGCGCCATGCCGCCGCCCAGCCCCGATTCGGAGAACGGCTTCTACCCCGGGCTGCCGTCGTCCATGAACCCGGCCTTCTTCCCGAGCTTCTCGCCGGTGTCCCCGCACGGCTGCGCGGGGCTCAGCGTGCCAGCGAGCGGCGGTGGCGGCGGCGGCTTCGGGGGCCCTTTCTCGGCGGCCGCCGTGCCCCCGCCGCCCGCCATGAATTTACCTCAGCAGCAGCCCCCGCCGCCCGCGGCGCCGCAGCAGCCGCAGAGCCGGAGGTCGCCCGTCAGCCCGCAGCTCCAGCAGCAGCACCAGGCGGCGGCCGCCGCCTTCCTGCAGCAGAGGAACTCCTACAACCACCACCAGGTAACGGCGGACGGGCGGCCGCCCGGCCGCGTCGCGGGGCCCGGGAGACCGCGGGCGGGGCGGCCGGAGACCGGGCTCGGCCCGAGCGGCCCCGAGGAGCCGCGGCGAGGGCCGCTCGCCCGAGGGCGTGGGACGCGGAGGGCGGTGAAGGGCCACGGGACTCGTGCCACCGGCCGCCGGAGGGGCAGGAGGGCAGTGGCCGCCGTGGGCCGTGGGGCTCCGGAGGCGGGCCCGGCTGGAAGTGGCCCCGGCCGGGGGCCCCCTCGAACGCCCCAGAGCGGCGCTGGAGGCTGGCGCCGGGGCGCAATGGCGCCCGGGCCGGGGCGGCGGGCGTCCGGGCGCGACGTCCCCTCAGGTCCCGCGGAGCGGGCGACCCCGGGGATCCGCCGGAGCCCCCCTGGCCGGGCGGGCGGCCGGCCGACCAACCGGTCGGCTTCCCCGAGCCCGGGAGACGCGGGGAGGCGGCCGGGGTTCGGGGACCGAGGGGCCGGCGACGCGGGACCGGCGGGCTCGGGCGGCGGCCTCTGGGGGAGCGGCTGTGGGAAGCGAGCTGGGGAAGGATTACCGGAGCCTCCGCCGCCGTCCGGTGGGGGAACGGGCGGAAAGGCCTTTTTGCTTTGGGGTTTCTTTTCTTCTGAATCGGCCGGAGGGAGCCGTCGCGGGCGAGGCGGTGGCCGCCGCACCGCCTGACCCGGCGGGACCCGCGTCGGCGAGCGGCCGCCGGGCAGCACTCCTCCCGCCGAGCTGCCTGCCTCCCCGCGTGGGCCGGCCCCCCGAGCTGTCAGATGGCTGAGATGGGCGAGATGGGTGCTCCAAGGTTGCTTCACTTTCTGTGCCTCTCACGGTTTGGGTAGTATCTTGTAGGTTTTAAAACTAAACGAGCCTGCGATTAAGTGTGTTACCTTGAAGAGAAGACTTTTCCCTTTGTTTTTGTGGCCGTAATCTTCTCTTGAAGATTATTTTAAGGGGGTGTAGTCTAAGGGAGTAGTGTAGCTATAAAATCATAACAGGCAGGTTATTCATCCGGGTCTTTTCTGAAATTCAAGGTCTGTGTTGTTATCCTGTCAGGAGAGCGTCTGAGTGACCGCTGAGTTGGTTAGTTGACATTGAAAGAGTATTTTGTTGTTCTTTTTTTTTTTTTAATCTAGTCAACATTTATTAAAGTGGTTATTCTGTCTAAGGCCACTTCAGTGATTAAAGATTGAGAAGCAAAATTGGACCGTAACCTTAAGTATTAACTACTGATGTAACTTTTTCCATTGACCGGTTAGTTTTTAAGGATTAACCTTTTCAAGAGGTGACTACTATCTAAATTAACCCAAGTAACAGTTAACAGTCTATTTAAATTAACCAGAATAATAGTTAACAATTTTTGTTGAATCACTCCACTGGTTTCTCCCTGAGAAAGGAGAATGTGGCCTGTAAGAGTTGAAATTAGGTAATTTTGAAATAATAGGCCACTTTTCCATGATTTACCTGATCTTGAAGAACTGTCTTTTGGATGTCAGGGTCTTTGTTTTTTAGCTGGAAACCTGTGGCGGCAATTATCAATAGATATGTTTGTGTTCTTGAGGCCATGGACTATTATTAGAAGACTGTATACAGAGATCCATATTTAACTGTAATCTGCTTTTTGTCAAACAGAAGGGTCTCACAATGGAGTGTAAAAGGTCACCCAGCTATTAAATGGAATTTTAGATCACTGCAAGAGAAGTTTGATCACTGTGTCCATGAGGAAAGTAAGGCCCTCAAGGGATTTGTCCGTGGACCCTTAGCTATGCTTTTGAAGTATATAGAGGGGGAAAGGGTAGTATATATTCATGGTTATATTAGCATTAAAAAATTTTTTAAACAGGTACTATAGACCAGGTTTACCCAAAAAATAGGTTTAAGAGTGCTTGACTTACAGTAACTTATTAACTTATATGACTTAACTTTTCTTGCCATTGGTTCTGTTTTGGAATATAATTTATTTTTGAAAATTGATGACATTAATGGAGACTTGTATTATTAAGATCTCTACTAGAACGATCAAAGTATATAGTTATCTCAGTGTATCCACCTATGGATAATAGCAGATAATAACAGTTTCTTGGATAGTTAATTGAAATAACAACTACAGAAATTTCAAAGAAAGTACATTAAAAATGGAATAAAATATTTTAACAGTTGAATAAACAGTGCAAAAAAAAGACATTTCTTGTATTTTCTCTTTCCCCCAAAGGCATTTTTATTCCATGCAATAGAATAAAGCCAAATGTTATTAACCACTTGTACAGTGATATAACTTGTTTTAGAAACCTAAAGTCTAAATATTTCACTCATATGATTGGTATATTTTAATAAATAAAACCCTATTTCTAGTGGTATGCTTAACAGAATATGATTGCATAAAAATCATAGTGTAAGTTATATCTTTTAGGATCTTCAAAGTTAATTTCAATTTTTATCTTTAGTTTTTTCTTCATATCAGTCGTATATGGCTCTCTTTGAAGGGGAAAAAAAGTAACTGCATGGTTCTATTTTAGTAATTGTCATGAAATATCTGCTTGATTCATTATAATTTATGTAGACGAGAGTATGAAAAGTCACCTAGCATTAAGTGAATGTTTTCATATACAAGATCTCAAGTCTATTAAATACTCATTGTTTAAAAGATTATATGAATTCTTAACTCAGGCCTAGGTTTGGATTTCAATTATAAACTCTTTAAATGCCTGTAATTTAAATAGATGTGTTTTCCCCAGCCTCTTCTGAAACAGTCTCCTTGGAGCAACCATCAAAGCAGTGGCTGGGGCACCGGAAGTATGTCCTGGGGAGCGATGCACGGCAGAGATCACCGTAGAACTGGAAACATGGGGCTTCCAGGAGCTATGAATCAGATATCTCCATTGAAGAAACCGTTTTCTGGTAATGTCATAGCACCACCGAAATTCACTCGCTCTACTCCATCACTGACTCCAAAATCTTGGATTGAAGATAATGTGTTCAGAACGGACAACAATAGTAATACACTCTTACCCTTACAGGTAAGAATGGTGTATAAATGGCCTTGTTTCTAAAGTTAATCTTTCAATATAGGAAATTGGGTGGTAGTAGTTGTAATAGTATGATGAAGTTCATGGATTAACATGAGAAAGCTCTAATGTTTTAAGTCTAATTTAATTATCACAGGATGAAATACCTATACAGAGAAAATGAGACTAAAAAAAAAAAATAGAAAATAAGCTTCATAAAGTGTAGAAAAACCCTGCTATATTTCTTAAATTCATATCGAAACTTTTTAATTTGCAGGTCCATGTGAATGCCTTAATATTATTAATCTTTAATAGGCCACCAAAATGAGTTTCTCCTCCAATATAGCTAAACTAAAATATTTAGTAATTGTTCATAAATTTGACTATGATCAGCAGTATGTATATTCAAATATAGTTAGTGCAGCTCTAATCGAGGCAAAATAATATTAGAGTGTTTACATTGAATTCAAATTTGGTCACTGATTCAGTGACTTTTTCTAAATGTGGCCTAATACTTATGAGGATTAGACATTTTTTCAGACCTTTAATAATTTGTTGATATTTTAAGTTAATGAAGTCCCCTTATATTATCTAAAATGAGAATATCTTTCCCTTAACACTGTTACAGGATGGAACAAAGGTACAAGATAGAACTTTTGATTGTTTTTTTTTTTTTTTTTCTTTTCATTCTTTGTTCCTTTTCTTTCTTTTTTTTTTGTGGGTGGGTATGGGGAAGAGAACTGCTTGTTTCTGATGAAAACTTCTATGCTATTGAAGGTGAGATCTAGTTTGCAGTTGCCAGCTTGGGGCTCAGATTCACTCCAAGATAGTTGGTGCACTGCAGCCGGAACATCCAGAATAGACCAGGTAGGCTGCACAGTGTGTACTTATCAGGATTTTGGCTAGGGGTTTAGTATTTGTATTGTGAGTAGGATTTAGTATGTACTTTTCAATTATACTCGTTTAAGCATATGTCAGAAAGTGTGAAAGCAATTTATTTTTAAAGGTTCACTTAAACTATTTAAAGTGCTTTGTTTTTAAATTTGAAAGTAACTCATAATCATTTTACATTTCCTAAATGTAATTGATTTGTTTTTGGAAAAAGGAATCATATACCCAAGTGCACCTGACTTTAAACATCAGTCAAACTAAACACCTTTTATCTCTTTTCAGAATCATTTAAACTGAACATATTTTATGTCTTCTCAAAATCATTTGCAGTTAGGTATAAAATCATATGTTTAACATCTAATCGTACATTTCATAAATGTTTTATAGAATATTTTGGCAAACTTTTTCATGAAACATGCTGTATTTGTCTTGAGATATACTTCTAAGAAAGCCCTTAGAAGGGTTTTTCACCTTTATAAAAAAGTTTATGGTATTTTCTCTAAATTTTGTTACTGCTATTATATACACTTATCTTCTCCCAAATAATCGGTTCCTTATAGAAAAGAAACTGAGTCAAACATCTTAGAGTCAAGTCTTAATCGAATTACCTTCAAGTCCTTTATGGTTACAAAATGCTATGTCTCTTCCTGCAGATGAAATTTGAATGCATACTGGGCACCAGGTGATGAGAATAATTTGCAGGACAAGTAGAACACTCAGTCCTCACAAAAGAGGATTCTTTACTACAGAGCCCAAGTTTGAATGACCATAGACTTGACATTGTGGGAGTCCAGTGAATGGAGCTCTGTTATCCACAGTTACTTTATCAACATGAAATGATTTTACAAGTAAAACTGTATAAACAGAATAATATTACATTTGAAAATAGCATTTTAACTGGGAGGGTTGGCAGTAACTTCAGTAATCAGCCATTAGCACTTGTTTTAAATAAGTCCACCTATTTACCAAAGTAGTCCTGCCAGGATCTCCAGTTAGAAATAAGTTCGTATCTCATGTAATGTGTAATTTATTATCTTGTTAATGTTGCAGTGTAATCCATCTATTTCAACTCTCCTCTCTTCTCCTCTCTTCTTCTAGGCTATATTAGTGGGCATTTTCAAGTTACGGTGTTCAAATAAATAAATGCCTAGGAGATGGTATGCTAGAAGAGAAAAACTGGTAATTATTTTGAAGGTGGCAAGGGACATGTTTTTAGACAAGAAAGGACATAATTATTTGAAGAGGTTGTACCAGCAGGAAGCAGGAGGATATGTGAGCGGGATATGTAATTGTGGAGGAAAAAGAAGACAAAGATATCAGTGAGGATCCATGGGGGTTGGGGGGGGCAGATGTTGAGAGATTAGGTTATTAAGATGGCTTCAGTGGGTAGAAAAATGCTGCAGTAGTTAGAGGTCATAATGAAAGGGAAATTTTCAAACTAGGCTCTGCAGAGATGCCCATGGGACTGCCACAGGATGAGGGCCATCAGCCCTCCCACTCAGCTTCTCTGCTCTTATCTATGCCCTTAGGATTTAAGGTAAATTCACTTTAGGAAAAAGGATTTTGATGCATAAGGGTAATTTATTTTTATTTTTATTTTTATTTTTTGGTAAATTGTTGAGATATTGGCAATCCCTGTGGATTCCTGAGCCCGAGATATGAGATGAAGTTGAAGAGAATGGTGAAGAAAAAGATAGTGGAAAGTGAACTGACCTAGACGAAAAGGAGATCTGAAACCTGAATCTTCTTCCTCTCACGAGTTTTTTGACATTAGATGACACAGTTTATGGGCTTTCATCTCTTTGGGTCATAGTTTCCCTATCTGTAAGAGGAATGTCTAGAACTAGATCCTGTAAGGCCTTTGTAGCCAGCTCTTGTGCTTTCTTTCATCTATTGTGGCCACGTCTTTTGCTCCTTGCTTCCTTATCCCCCCTCCTTTATTTTTAGAATACAAGGATCTTGCTTTATTTAAGGGGCAGGGGGAGCAATGGACATTGGTCCCAGGTGGTAAAGGTACTCTGTATGACGTCCCACCTGGCCTTTAAAAGCAATGTTGTTTTTTCTTTGAGTACCCTAAGGGTACTTATTATACAAAATTTGTTCAGGGTTTCTGTCTTTCCATAAAAGGTTGAGGTATTTGAAGTTGAGGTTCTTAGAAATACAGCAGCAGCTACAAACTAAAGCAGCAGCTGCAATTGGTATCTTAAACAGTTGGGTATTTCCTCACTATTTGGCAAAATTAAAATTATAGAAAATACTTAGACACTTAAATATCTGGGGAGATTACTTTCATTTCTGATCTTTTTTCATTATATACAGTATTTTTATACTAATACATTTCAGTTAACAAGTTATTTAAAAACATTTAACCTTAAAATTTCCTTAAGTCTTAAATTGATTTAAGTCTAAACTGTAGTAAACCATAGAACTAAAGTCTTAATTCTTGTACCTGGCCTAACCTATACCAAGAATGGGACGTGTAACTGAATTTAGTAAATGGAAAATAAATAGTTTTGTACATTGGTTTTATTTCAGTTGTGTGTAAAATTTTCACATTGGCATTTCCTTATTTAAAATAACCTCTCTTTTTTTAATCAACAAACTTCAGATTAAAAACTTTTTAAAAACAAATATAAATTGTTATATTCATTTCTGAGTTTAAAATGAATGCATTTTTATTAGTTTCTTTAAGGCTAAATATAATACTACTTTTGTTTAAAATGCTATTACCTACTCTTACTAATGTGCTAAGTCATACTCAAAAGTATGAATTCTAAATTACCTTAAGCTTGAATTTTCAGGCAGATAAACAGGCTGCAGTATATTTATTCGTTAATACTGGAATATTTTCAATGGAGAGTAAATATACTAGGAGCTGAGGCTATTACTTAGTTTATATATGGCATATCAGTTTTCTGTAAACAAACCAACACCATGCCTTTAAAACTGTATTATAGCCTGTAAAGCCTGTGAGAGCTGGCCTGCTCTTTAGCTGAGTATATGTATGTATATATATATATATACACACACACACACACACATATATATACATATATATACATACACACATATATATATATACATGTATATATAATTTTTTTTTCCAGCTCTAGACTTGGGATCTTATAGATGTTCTCCTTGCAATTCCTAGGAATGTACATAAACTACCTTGAATTAACTGAAGATATTTTTTGCTAATCTTTAATATCCAGGCTATTATGATGTGATGTGATAATCTGGGAACCTCTCAGAAAAATACATTCTTTAGAGATTTTATTCACATTATACAAAAAACAAGGCCAAGTCCAAGTTTCCATTTAATGAAGTGTTGCTTAAATTGTGATTCTTAAACTAGATGAGTTACAGGGACACTGGTCATTGTGAAACTATCACACCTACTGGAACTAAGGTCGGATGGGGTCTGGTTATCCGTGCTTATGATCCTTTTTATGTTTCCTATCTGTGTTCAGTTCTCTACTTGTACTTGATACGTTCTTACACCAGGTATTTTTTTACTTACCTTTCCGTTTTATTTAACCATTGTGGATACTAAATTAGCTTTGGCTATTTGAGGCTTGATGTTTTTCCCCCTAAATCACTGTTACAGTTCTTTGTTGAGGATTAGAATAATAAAGGAAGGTCAAGAAATGTATATGCATTGTATATGCAGTAGTGCTTTACCCTGGAGATAGGTTCAGGGAGATACTGTTCTTTGCTTTTGAGAAGATGAAAGTCCAGTTGGATGAATAAGGGATATCTCTGTGTGGAACAACCAGAGAATCGGATGGGAGTGTATGAGATTGAGAGCTGCATTGCGTACTGAGGCAGAGCAGTACAGTATCTGCTGCTCGTTCAGTAAGGTGTGGTAGCAGAGTGTACTCAGGAGAATTAAACACAAAAACACAACAAAAGTTGCTCTTTCTATTTAGGCAGAAGAATATATGCCCAAGCCATCTGGCGTAACTTTAAGTATGTTGTAGAGGTTTTCTCTGGGCTTCTCTGGTGGCTCAGATGGTAAAGAACCTGCCTTCAATGCTGGACACCCAGGTTCAACCCCTGGATCAGAAAGATCCCCTGGAAGAGGGCATGGCAACCTACTCCAGTATTCTTGCCTGGAGGATCCCGTGGACAGAGGAGCCTGGTGGGCTTTCTATAACCTGCCCCTTTTTTCATAGGGAGGACACATCATTGTCAAAAGGAAAAGCTTCTGCTTACCTACTTCTTTTGAAATAAACAGGGTTTTGATTATGTCAAAGCAAAAATACAACATCCCATAAAGTTCCCTTTTAAGTAAGTTTAAGTTCCTTTTGTTGTATTTTAATATCACCGTTGACCACATTAGTTACCTTTCAGTGTTTATAGTCTTTCCCAGGTCATCCTTTTTAAACTTAGAATGACTTTGTTCTTTCTGTGTTTTTCAGTCTTTCTAGGAGTTCGTTGTTGCTTCCGCAAGTCTTTTTGGCAAATGTCTATAATTAAAGACTGTAGGAAACTATTAGAATATAAGAGATTGTTGGGTTTTTTTACGATTGTGTTCTAATTTTTGCCTGTTCATTGTTGTGGGATACTGTAATCTCAGTTTCTGAAAGCCCATTTAGTTGGTTCTTTGCCACATAGCTTTCATATTTCTGCAGTAGATTTGGATAAACTTTTTCTGGTAGATTCTTACTTTTGTGAAATGTATTGGCTATTTTCAAATAACCATGTAGTAATAAATGTAAATTACATTGCTGCGATTTCCCATCTTTTTATGAGAATCAGTATTCCTGTGTTTATGGTAACTTTAAAATGGATTCAGGATTTCCGTTTAGCTTTTGAACCAATGGGAGTTTACATGAACACAATTTGTTCTAGTGTCCCTATTCCTGAAGAATGCATGAGTGTTTGACTTGTAATCAGATATGTTTCTGTTTTTTTTTTTTTTTCAGAAGTTATATTTTAATCCCCACACTTTACTTAATGGAATTATCTGTATTTTTTTTTTTTTTAACGGGAATAACCTCCAGGTTCCATTACCCAGAAAGTAACTTTTGCGAGTTCATGAGCTCTTTGCCTGCTCAAGGCTATTTTGTATTCGGTGATTTAAAAATCATGTGGGCTGCAGCTGATGCTTAATAAAGTATAACTAAGTTAATAGTTTTAAAATAGCTTGCTATTTTCTTTGCTGAAATAGAAGTTTGTTTCATGATGAGACTTGATATGCAAAGGAAAATAAGGGACTTTATAAGTGGGCATCTCACTGTTTCAGTTGGATATAGGCATTAAAGTTAAAGCTGTTAATACATGTGGCTTTTTAAATTTTAAAATAAGAGTTGCCAGCGTTGATACATTTACTGAATAACTTGCTTATATATTTTCTCTTCATACCTTAAATATTATCCATGGCCCATTGACAGTATGTATAGGATTCTGCATTAATTTTGCTGTGCTCTAAAGCAAAATCATACTCCTTGGAATGGAGGTAGAGGCTGGCCAAATAAATACATAAATCAAAGTTGTATGAGAAATGTAAATTTGGGTGGTATTAGTTACCATTAATTAAGTTCATAGCTTGATTGAAGACAGGTCATGGTCTGATTCTGTTCAGAAAACATAAGCCTGAGAAGATAGCCCTGAACCATAACACATTTCTTTGTAAGAATTTAAGATCAATAGACTATTAAGTATTTATGTTATATTCCATCTTAGAACCCTTAGATACAGCATACTTTTTAAAAGATTTTTGTCATGACAGTTTACTTTTTAAATTCTATATTTTAAATACATTTTGGAGCTTTGAATATAATATTTAATCTTTTATTGTGTGGTTGGAAATTCAAGTCGACAGCAAAGTCACATTATTACCTGATACTTGTCTCAGTTTAGTTACTTAACATTTTGAGTACCTAGTCCATGGACGGGGAAGGCAATGGCACCCCACCCCAGTACTCTTGCCTGGAAAATCCAATGGACAGAGTAGCCTGGTGGGCTGCAGTCCATGGGGTCGCTAACAGTCGGACAGACTGAGCGACTTCACTGTCACTTTTCTCTTTCATGCATTGGAGAAGGAAATGGTAACCCACTCCAGTATTCTTGCCTGGAGAATCCCAGGGATGGGGGAGCCTGGTGGGCTGCCGTCTATGGGGTCACACAGAGTCGGACACGACTGAAGTGACTTAGCAGCAGCAGCAGCAGTCCATGGAGGATTCTGAGAAGATTTGCAGTCCTTTGTAATTACCACATAAAAGTGCAGTCTTTGCCCTCACTGAGCTCAACTTAAACTTTTGCAGTTTTTATGGTAAAGATAAATACTGTTCATTCAACAAACATTTGAGAGAGAGCTATTCCATAATAAGCAGGTCCCTCCCTGGTGGCCCAGAGGTTAAAGCATCTGCCTCCAATGTGGGAGACCTGGGTTCGATCCCTGGGTCAGGAAGATTCCCTGGAGAAGGAAATGGCAACCCACTCCATTATTCTTGCTTGGAGAATCCCATGGACTGAGGAGCTTGGTGGGCTGCAGTCCACGGGGTCACAAAGAGTCGGACACGACTGAGTGACTTGACTTGACTTGACTTGACTTGACTTGACTTAGAATTAACTTAGAAATTCATTGACAGAGGCAGGAAAACCAACAAATTAGTTGCAGTAGAAGCACAAAAGATGGACATATTTGGATAGATTACAAAAATTGCATGTCATTTCTGCCCAAGGTTTTCTGTATCCCAGTTTTATTTATTATGTACTACTGTAAGTCTTTTGCTTTTCCATTATTACTATTATTTTTAAAGTGGACTTTAGACAGCATCTAGTTTGATGCGATTATTTTATTTTCTTGAAGATGGAACAAAGCCTAAAAAGGTTAAGTAGCTTCAGGTTAAGAAGCGCAATGTTTCTTAAAGTGTGGTCTTTGGACCAGCAGTCTCGGGATCACCTGGGTGCTTACTGGAAATAAAATTCTCAGAGACCACTCCAGATCTGTTGAATCAGACCTATTGAATCAGTTGATGAGTCCCAGCAAACTCGTATGTCTGACAAGCCTTCCAGATGTTTCTGAAGCATGCTTAAGTGCAAGAGTCACTGTTAACAGCCCAGTGACTGTGCTTCCATCCCAATCAAGGGAACACCAGTCATTGTTCTAGGGAACACCTATTACTGGTGGGTGTGTTACATCTCAGGAGTAAAACTAAGTAAGGGGTGCTAATGTAGGTAGTGATGAGGCTCCAGCAGGATCTTCCAGGTCTAGTATTCTTTCCATCGTTCACTGTTGCTTTGCACAGTTTCAGATTCTGTGATAGTGACTAGTCTGCAGTAGTGATCTGCCTGCCCCCAACCCCCCACAAAAAAAAGCTTGCAACCCTCATTGAAACATCAGAGGAGAATTTTTAAAAGTCAACATACTCTAAGAAAAGCTTCTTATGTTTTTCCTCGGCTTACTAAAAGAATGGTTCTGGATCTTCTCTGGATTGTGTACTCCTTTGGAAAACTAAGGAAAGCCATAAACCTTTTCAGGAAAAAATCACATATACATGTCCATATGGAGCATTACATCGTCTCACAGATGTCATGGTCCTTGAAGCTCAGGGACCTAGGTTAAGAAGTGCCTCATTCTGATTTCTGTGGAGACTTTTTTTCCCCAACTTTTCCGGTTCTTCCTTTCCTTTTTCTGTGTTCATCATTCTTTGAGAGTTGCAAATGGCCTGCCTGGTCAACTTTCCCCTCGTTTACACACAACGCATAACCACCGGGTAGGGTACACACTTAAACCTAAATGAGTGGGGTTAACATGGGCATAATTTGGGAACAGACTGCCTGGCCATTAGCGGGGCACAAGCCAGGGCTTGCTATGGTGGCTCCCTGTCTATATTTGTTCAAGTTTATTGAATGTATATTGAACAGAATACAGTATAAATTCATGAGCATTACAGAATCAGATTCCTTCTAGTAAGCAAGTTGAGGGTTTGACATTCAGCAAACAAAATTTCCAACTCACAAAAGACTTTGTTTTGAGACTTGATGATATAGGAAACTTGCTGCAGTGAAAATTCTTTCGCCCTTTTCTCCTCTGCCTTCATTTTTTGCAACAGTGGGTAGAGGGGAGAGAGGATTTGGAAATGCAGAGTCAAGATTATTCTTGATGTTTGTCTTTGTTCTGAAATTGGTATTTCATGCTTTTAATTTTTACTGTTTAGGATGCTTATGCATTCTTTATTATGAAATTCTGACTATTAAATAGCATACAATGTTTGATGTTTAAAGTATGGTGCATTATGGAATTAAGCCTTTTCACCTCAAATATTTATTTTTCAAGGGCCAGTATCTAAATTCCTATATATATGTGAAAAGTTTAAAAGTTAAATAACAACTGAAAATGCTTTCTGTGTGTATAAGATTTCAGAAATATTTATAAGTTGAGAATGATAACAACAGAAATTGTTTTTGCTGTATTGCATTAATACTACTGATTAAATGAGATACTTTTGATATGTGATTTTGGAGATAAATGTATGAAATCTATTTTCCTCCAGTACAAGAGATATTAATTAAGCTCAGGAGATCCTTAGTTATTGACATTGTCTTGGGTTACAAACTGACTAGTAATATTATATTAGTCAAATGTCCTGATTTGTATAAGAAGATTTAAATAGTACATTAATCATCACTTTTTGAAAAAATTGTGTTGACTATATATTTTTTTTCTTCTTCTCTTCCAGGATCGAAGTAGAATGTATGACAGTTTGAATATGCACTCTCTGGAAAATTCCCTTATTGATATTATGAGAGCAGAGCATGATCCTCTTAAGGGTATGTGACTTTTTTATTTTCTTATGCCATCCACCATTTTGTCTGCTTATCTTACCGTTTTTTCACATGAAAATAAGCACTAAGTAACACCTATCTCATCTATAAAATTTTAAATTTATTAACAAGAGCCTTTGTTTTTATGAAAGGTCATATTTTTACCTTGGTAGCTGCTTTAACTTTATGCCAGTTTATATGGAGAGATGGAAAAACCTATATCACTTGACTTGTTATTTAAGAAAAAGCCACTTTTTAGAGATAACTCAGTTCACCCAAGGATGAAGAATGGCTCTGAAGGCATTATAGTCACTATTCTAGAATTCTTTCAAATACAGAAATATTAAAAAAGAAAAAAAAAAAACTTTCTTGGAATACTTGCATTCACAGTTTGCAGTAATTCCAGCCTAAAATTGCCATAAGTTAACTTCCTTTCTCATTTTCCTTCCTGCTGTCATGTTGTAGGAATTTGAAAGGGTTTTGAGGTAGAGAAGCTATTCATAAAAGTTAGGGCAAATTAGGTAAAAGAATCAGCACCCATAATGTTATACTGTCAGCCTTATCACAGTTGCAGTTAACTGCAACTGAAGGAATTGTGTTAACAAACTTGTTTTCATTTGTCTGTATGTTACATGTTAGTGATTGTTTTATATTTTTTCATATAAAATATATCCTTGCCTTTTATATTATAAATGATGAGAATCTAGCAAACTGTGTGAACTTGAGTCATGAGAAATACTAGTGTCTGTTGCTGCATAGTGAACAGTCCCCAGACTCACCAGCTTCAGACAACTGTAAACATTGTATTACCTTACGCGGTTTCTGTGGGCCAGGCAAGAATCAGGGGCACTTTTAACTGGTTGGTTCTGGCTCAGGGTCTTTCAAACTGTTCTCTTTTAATTCTGTAAAGCCGAGGATTCCCTTATGAGAGTCAGCCTAAAAACTCTGAACTCGAGAGTTGGCAGCAAGGCGATGGCTCTGGCTGAGCTGGCAGTACTGACGAGCTATCTCAACACTTTTGTTCTGCCTCTGGGTTTTGCATGTAAAGGAGTTTCTTATCTTTCTGTTTCCTTTGTTGGTGAGGACTTTGAGACGCTCAGGGGATTTTGGTAATTGTCGATCATGTGTAACGATGCTAATTCTACTCACAAAGTAATTAAGATGGTTATACTTTGATTATTATTTTTTTTTGAGGGAAATTGCCTCTAACCAAATTCAGCCTAGTTTTTTGAGTATTTGAGGTCTTGTCTGTTTGGTTTTTTTTTAACCCGGTTACGCCAACAGTCCAAGGGCACTTATGAAGACCTTCCCTCTGTTGATTTCCTTGCCTTCTATAGAAAGAAAATGCATAGAAATTCTAATGCTGATCAAGTCAATATTAACTGTAACCAGTGGATAATTAAACTTTTTTCATCATTGTTTCTCCCAGCCTTCCTTAAAGAAGCCCTTTGAATATGTTAAGAGAAAACATTATATACTCACTATTAATTTTCCCAGTTTTTCTGTTTTCGTAGCCTATTCTATAATAAAAGTGGGAGGAAACCTAGAAAGAAGACTTTGAAAAAGAAAACAGAAGCAGTATGAGGCTAAAAGGAATTTAATATCAATAATTGAAATATTCAAATGAATTCAGAATTCTTCTGTTGGAAAAAAAAGGCTCATTAACTACCTTTAGGAATCATGGTAACACATCTCTGTTTCTAGTTGGAACGTTTTATGTTCTACATTTATTATGACAGGGAATAGAGAAAAAACAAAACATTTGAGAATGCTTCTCCATAGAATTGAGAAATAAGACTTCTACTTTTGCCAAATTGCCATCATATATCTTTCTAAAATTGGAGCTTCCCAGATGGCCCTAGTGGTAAAGAACTCACCTGCCACCGCAGGAGATGTAAGAGACGGAGGGTCAGGAAGAGCCCTTGGAGAAGGGAATGGCAACCCACTCCAGTATTCTTGCCTGGAGAATCCCATGGACAGAGAAGCTTGGTGGGCTACAGTCCATGAAATTGCAGAGTTGGATACAACTGAAGCGACTTAGCACACCCACATGCATGCACCTTCTAAAATCATCTTGATATCAAAGTGCTGTCACTTAGTTCTTTCTTTTATTACTAGTACAAATTTCCCTGCCTCCTGGGATTTGTCATACTGTGTATCTTACTCCCACACGCTGATCATTACACAGTTTCTTGGGGCTTGGCATCAGTAAAAATTTAGAAAAGCAAGGTTGTGACATATAGAAGAAACCAGTCCCTGAATTTATTTCCCCTCCTTTCCATTCCTGATCTTTAGGGCATCACTGCAGCCTCTATCCCATCTCTCTTAAATCATCTTTTCATCACTTTCAGAAAATTCTGTTCTCTACTTAGCATATGAAAATTATTTTCTCTAAAAAAGCAGAACAAATCTTATTTTATCCTTCTAAAATATTTTTCAATAACCCAACCAGTTGCTATGTCTTCCTTATGGAATCTAATGAACAGAGAGGTGAGACTTGTGGGGTAAATGAAAAACTGAAAATAAAAATGAATTTCTTATTTCCCTTTGTATAAGTGGTGACAGTTTCTTAAAAATTTTCTGTGCATACTTGAGTGGTGAAATATTGTATTAGTTATACACTGCTGCATAAAAAATTACTCCCAAATTTAATAGCTTGAAGCTGCAATGAACCTTTATTATCACCTGCAGTTTCTGTGGTTTAGAACTCGGAAGCTCTTTAGCAGGTTAGTTCTGGTGAGGGTCTTAGGAGGTAGCAGTCAGGAGAGTAATGAGGCGGCAATCATCTGAAGGTCTGACTAAGGCGAGGGGGATCCTTTTCCAAGATGACTTACTCATATAAGTGGCTAGCAAGTTGGCGCAGGCTGTCGGCAGGAGAACACAGTTCATCACAGACCTCTGCTCAGGACTGCCGAAGTGTCCTCCAAGTGTATCCCCCTGCCTACACCCCCAGAGCAAATGATAAAGCTTGAAGCAGGTGCCCCAGTGTCTTCTAGGATTTAGCTTCAGCAGTCTCATGCCATCATCTCCATGACAGCATACTAGCCACGTAGAACACCTTGCTCACCTGGGGCAGAGTCTGATGCCCGAGAGCTGTGAGTCCTAGGAGGCAAAGAGCAGCAGAGGCAGTCATGGCGGCTGTCTTCCACAGAGATGAGAGGCAGAAGCAAAATTTGCATCAAGTTCTGCTGTTTTAAAGGCAAAGAACAATTGCTTCAGGTGAGGGCTTATGTTGGTAGAAAGAAAATCAGTCAGGCAGTCCTCTGGAATCCAAAAAAAGTCCATGCCTGGTTACTGGCATGACTGTTGACTGATTAGACTGACAGAAGGACCCTCCTTCCCCCACTTTAGCCCAGAATGCAAGCCTAGTGGTTTTTACAGGTCAGTAGAGAACCTCCACTGTTTACTGTTAGAGTCTTTCTAGTCCAGCATGGCAGGTGGAATGGTCTTGTCAAGGCTCTGAGGATATGAAGTGATGGCAGCCATAGGTGAAACCCTGCTGCTGCTGCTGCTAAGTCGCTTCAGTCGTGTCCAACTCTGTGCGACCCCATAGACGGCAGCCTGCCAGGCTCCCTCGTCCCTGGGTTTCTCCAGGCAAGAGCACTGGAGTGGGTTGCCATTTCCTTCTCCAATGCATGGAAGTGAAAAGTGAAAGTGAAGTCGCTCAGTTGTGTCCGACTCTTAGTGACCTCATGGACTGCAGCCCACCAGGCTCCTCCATCCATGGGATTTTCCAGGCAAGAGTACTGGAGTGACCCTGGATGCATTCTGTTCCAGAAAGTGTGCTTGCTTTTGTACTAGGCAGTATCCAAGAGCCTGCTGTGTGTTATGTGAAACAGACATGGTCTCTGTTCTTGTGGAATGTAGAGCCAAAGAGGAAGAGACCTTCTAGTTACATGTGTGATATGCATAGATACATATAACACATCAATATAACATAAACATGCAGTAGGGCTTCCCAGGTGACACAGTGGTGAAGAACAGTCCGCCTGCCAGTGCAGGAGACATTGGAAACTCGGGTTTGATCCTTGGGTAGGGAAGATCTCCTGGAGGAGGAAATGGCGACCCACTCCAGTATTCTTGCCTGGGAAATCGCATGGACAGAGGAGCCTGGTGGGCTCAATAATATACACATATAACGTAAGTATTAGAATAATGTGGACGGGGGGCTATGAAGTGTTTGGAGGTAATAAGTGGAGGTACCTAAGGTAGATGTGGAGAAATGAAAGGCGAGACCTGAAACCTGAGCAACACAAGGGTGAATCAATGTTGGGGGAAAGTGTCAGCTAGACAAAGGGAGCAGGTTGTGTTGAAGAGCTTGTCGTAACTGAGGAGCTGACAGCCGACTTGTCCTGGCATAGCTGTTTTAGGGCTGCCTGCCGGTGGCTGGGTGTGACACCGCTCAGCCAGTCCTCTGAGGGTTGGGGGGAGCCTTTTGCTCTGGACTGTGAACACTAACACACTGTTTTATGCTTCCCGTAGTACGAGTGGCACTGACGGATCTGTTTTATTTATTCTGCAGTGACTGCTCACCATGAACATCCATTCTCTGGTGCCTGTCTTGATTTTTGACAAATACTTCCCTTTTCATAGGAAGGACAATTATGAATTCTTTTAATGGTCAAAGTAAATCATGCTTTGCCAAGTAAAGTTTTGTGATTTTGCAATTTTGTGTTTGCATACCTATGTTAAATAATCTGTGATCTTTTTTCTGTATGTGTGGGTCAGTTCATTCCCCTTTAAACAAAAGAACAAGTCAGTGATTATTGTTAATCTCTCTCCCCTCTCTGCCCTCAGCAGTTTACAAGAAAGGTCTTACTGTGTAAGCATTTTTACCCCAAATTGCCTACCCCTCCTCCAAATCATAAGGGCAAACAAAAAATTTAAGCACATAAAAGATTATTTGAGAACAGCAGGAAGAAATGTAGTTTATTTAGCAATCCTAGGAGATTCTGTGTCACCAGGTCACAATGCCTTTACTAATGTTCTCTGAACAATTAAGGGGAATTCAAGAAAAAGGATTTAGAGCATGATTTTACAATATTGACATATTTTTAGAAGTGGATGCCTTAAAAATGTTTTTATTTACTGTGTTTTTGTATATCGTAGCATCATTTTTATCACTTGACTGCTAAACTCCTGAAGAAAAAAAATCTCTGCTTATTTTAAGGAAAATAATCCTTGAGGAAATAAGGAATGACTCTGTAAATGCTAAGTGGTCCTGGTGGTATCAACTAAATTCTTGCCTCTTTTCAAGATACTTCTTTTCCCTCTGATATTCTCCTCACTTGCCTTAGTATAAAATGGAAGTTGTTGTTCAGTCACTAAGGCCTATCACACTCTGCAGTCTCAAGGAATGCAGCACGCCAGGCTTCCCTGTCCTTCACTATCTCCCAGAGTGTGCTCAAACTCATCTCCATTGAGTCAGTGATGCCATCCAACCATCTCATCTGCTGTTGCCCTCTTCTCCCGCCCTCGATCTTTTCCAGCAGCAGGGTCTTTTACAGTGCGTCTGCTCTTATCAGGTAGCCAAAATTTTGGAGCTTCAGCATCAGTCCTTCCAATGAATATTCAGGACTGATTTGCTTTAGTATTGACTGGTTTGATCTCATTGCAGTCCAAGGGACTCTCAAGAGTCTTCTCTAACACCATAGCTTAAAAACACCAATTCTTTGGCACTCAGCCTTCTTTATGGTCCATCTCTCACCTCTGTACATGACTTCTGGAAAAGCCATAGCTTTGACTCTTCGGACCTCTGTCAGCAAAATGATGTCTCTGCTTTTTAATATGCTGTCTAGGTTTGTCATGGCTTTCCTTCCAAGGAGCAAGCATCTTTTAATTTCATGGCTGCAGTCACTATCCTCAGTGATTTTGCAGCCCAGGAAAGTAAAATCTGTCACTGTTTCCACTTTTCCCCATTTATTTGTCATGAAGTTATGAGTCTGGATGCCATGATCTTGTTATTTTGAGTGCTGAGTTTTAAGTCATCTTTTTCACTCTCCTCTTTCATCCTCATCAAGAGGCTCTTTAGTTCCTCTTCACTTTTCTGCCATTAGAGGGATATCATCTGCATATCTGAGGTTGTAGATATTTCTCCCTGCAGTCTTGATTCCAGCTTGTGATTCATCCCACTAGCATTCCATGTGATGTACTCTGCATAGAAGTTAAATAAGGAGGGTGACAGTATACAGCCTTGACAGACTCCTTTCCCGATTTGGAACCAATCAGTTGTTCTATGTCTGGTTCTAACTGTTGCTTCTTGACCTGCATACAGGTTTCTCAGGAGGCAAGTCAAGTGGTCTGGTATTCCCATCTCTTTAAGAATTTTCCACAGTTTGTTGTGATCCACACAGTCAAAGGCTTTGGCATAGTCAGTGAAGCAGAAGTAGATGTTCTCCTGGAATTCTCTTGCTTTCTCTATGATCCAGTGAATTTTGGCAATGTGATCTCTGGTTCCTCTGTTTTTTCTAAATCCAGCTTGTACATCTGAAATTTCTCAGTTCATGTACTGCTGGAGCCTAACTTGATGGATTTTGAACACTACCTTGCTAGCATGTGAAATAAGTTCAGTTGTATTAGTTTGGACATTCTTTGACATTGCCCTTCTTTGATATTGGAATGAAAATTGATTTTTTTCCAGTCCTGTAGCCACTGCTGAGTTTTCCAAATATGCTGACATATTGAGTGTAACAGCAGCATCTTTTAGGATTTTAAATAGCTCAGCTGGAATTCTATCACCTCCACTAGCATTGTTGGTAGTAATGCTTCCTAAGGCCCACTTGACTTCGCATTCTGGGATGTCTGGCTCTAGGTGAGTGATCACACCATTGTGGTTACCTGGGTTATTAAGACCTTTTTTGTATAGTTCTTCTGTGTATTCTTGCCACATCTTCTTAATATCTTTTACTTTTGATAGGTCTTTGCTGTTTCTGTCCTTTATTGTGCCCATCCTTGCATGAAATATTCCCTTGGTATTTCCACTTTTCTTGAAGAGATCTCTAGTCTTTCCCATTCTGTTGTTTTCCTTTGTTTCTTTGCGTTGTTCACTTAAGAAGACTTTCTTCTCTCTCCTTGCTGTTCTGTGGAACTCTGCCAGTGCAGGAGATGTGAGAGACACAGGTTCAATCCCTGGGCCAGGAAGATTCCCCTGGAGGAGGAAATGGCAACCCACTCCAATATTCTTGTCTGGGAAATCCCATGGACAGAGAAGCCTTGTGGGCTACAGTTCATGGTGTTGCAAAGAGTGGGACACAACTGAAAGTCTGAGCACATCAGTAACTATCGCTTTGGACTCATCAGGTGAAGCCACAGTTTACAATTGAAGTACTGAGTCAAAAAATAACTTGTATCAGTTTCTAAAAGTCTGGTGTGAGAATTTACATTTTCGAGCTGAAGAGCTTCTAGGGCCTTGCCTGGTTGTCCAGCAGTTGAGACTTCACCTTCCAGTGCAGGAAGTGTGGGTTTGATCTCTGGTTGGGGATCCCACATGCCTTGTGGCTGAAAAAACCCAAACATAAAGCAGAAGCAGTATTGTAATAAATTCAAGAAATACTTTAAAAATTGTCCATATTTTTAAAAGATATTTTAAAAGCAATCAAATTTCATAATTTAAACAAAAATTATTACTTCTAAGCTGGACAGAGGTTCTCAGACTTGGAGAGCATGTTTAACATGCAGCTTTCAGGGCCCTGCTCCTAGAAATTAGCCATGACAGGTTATATGATGAGTACACTTTTAAGAAACTCTCCTCTATTAGAATAATAGTGAAGAAATCCATAAGAAGTTTAAAAAATTTGAATGGTTTTTATTAAAATAGAGCAGAGCAAAAAATAAAACTGATAACCAGCAATATCCATGTCAAACTATAGTTACCTCCCTCCTCTTAAACTGCCCTCAGTTCAGTTCAGTTCAGTCGCTCAGTCATGTCCGACTCTTTGCGACCCAATGAATCACAGCACACCAGGCCTCCCTGTCCATCACCAACTCCCGGAGTTCACTCAGATTCACGTCCATCGAGTCCGTGATGCCATCCAGCCATCTCATCCTCTGTCATCCCCTTCTCCTCCTGCCCCCAATCCCTCCCAGCATCAGAGTCTTTTCCAATGAGTCAACTCTTCGCATGAGCTGGCCAAAGTACAGGAGTTTCAGCTTTAGCATCATTCCTTCCAAAGAAATCCCAGGGCTGATCTCCTTCAGAATGGACTGGTTGAATCTCCTTGCAGTCCAAGGGACTCTCAAGAGTCTTCTCCAACACCACAGTTCAAAAGTATCAATTCTTCAGCACTCAGCCTTCTTCACAGCCCAACTCTCACATCCATACATGACTACTGGAAAAACCATAGCCTTGACTAGACGGACCTTAGTTGGCAAAGTAATGTCTCTGCTTTTGAATATGCTGTCTAGGTTGGTCATAACTTTTCTTCCAAGGAGTAAGCGTCTTTTAATTTCATGGCTGCAGTCACCATCTGCAGTGATTTTGGAGCCCCCAAAAATAAAGTCTGACACTGTTTCCACTGTTTCCCCATCTATTTCCCATGAAGTGATGGGACCGGATGCCATGATCTTCGTTTTCTGAATAAAAGCAGAAAGAATATTTTTTTATATAAAACCTGAAGTGATAAATACATGGGATAACTGGGCCAATGAATTTTAGCAGCATATAGCATTTAAAAAGTATCTGAGAGTCTCTAATGAAAGGTTTTCCTGCAGGATATAGGACTTCATTCTTTGAAATGTTTTTCTTATTTCAAAAAAGTAGTGTGCATTCATTAAAGGAAATTTGGAAAAATTTTGGGGAAAAAGTTTTAAAATTATCAGTAATTCCACAAGCTAAAATAACCGTGTTTAATATTTTTGATATATAATTTTTCTCATTTTTTCTTTTTAAATACATAAACATAAGATATTTGAGGTATTCAAATAGTTACCTTCCCTCTAACCTGGTTAACTTTCAAAAAGTTAGTTTAAAAAATATATGTACATAGATTACAAGGTAAAATAGTGCCATAAGGTTTATAGAAGGAAAAATAGAAGTCTTTCTTCATTCTTCTGTCTGCTTTTGATTTCTGTTCCTTGGATGTAGCCACTTTCAACTGTACCTATTCTTGGTGTAATTATTTGTAAATAATATGCTTATGCTTTATATTTCCTACATTTTAGGTATTATCTGTAGACTGTCTACTTTGATTTACCCATACCCCCAGCATTTCCACTGCTTTGTCCTCTGAAAACTATTTTAGGACCACTTTTGTTTAGAGGATGCAATTACTGTGATAATACAAATGTTATTTACAGGTGAACCTCATATGTTTTGTACTGTAACATTTTCTTTCTCATATAACTTTGTTTTTCCTGAAATTGATCATTGTCTCTTTTGGTTTGTTTGCTTAGTTTTCTAAGTACTTACACTAATTCATCCCAGAATATATTTGTAAAACACTGAAGCTTCTTGGAAAACGTAAAAACAGCAAATAGTCATATAAATTGTCTTCCCCCCCTCCCCTGGTGGTGTGAGTATCCTTGTAGCCCATCGTAACTGTCATTTTGGGGTTTCCTTAAGCCCAAGATTTCCGTTTCCCTTTGAGATTCATATCCTAATTTCCATGTTCTTTCTTAATGGTTTATATATGTTTTATTGGGCCTATCTTAAAACCTTCTTTCAGATGGGATATAAATTTTGAGGCTTGTATGTATGAAAACGTATTTATTCTACCTACATAAGATGATAGGCTTGTGTGGAATTATGTATTAGTGATTTAGAATGTTGAAAGCAATGCTTCATTACTTCCAGGGTTAAATTTAACACCATTCTAAAACCTGTTCATTTGTATGATTGTCTTGTTTTCTATTTTTTAATTTTAATTTTTTTACTGGAAGCTTTTAGAATATTTTCATGCCTGTGGTTCTGAAATTTTGTACTAATGAATATGGGTCTTCCTATGTATGATGGTGGGAGACTTTACCTGTCTGTCTTCTTCCCCTTTCTTCCTTCCATCTTTCCTTCTTTCATTCCATTTTGTTGTTTTATTTCTTGTACTGCACATTAGTTGAGTCCTCCTATTTCAGAGATTAATTTCTTTCAGTTCTTGGGAATTTTTTGTACTTTTTAAAAATAATTTCTTCTCTTCTGTTTTTTATATTACTCCTCTCTGAAATTGCTGTTCTTGAAATATTAAGTCTCCTATACTCAACAATTGGTTTCTAACTTCCATGACTATCTTTTGTTTTGCTTTTGGAAGGGTTTCCTCATCTCTTACTTTCAATCCTTCTAATGATTTTTTTATTTAAAAATTTTTCTCTGAATAACTTTTAAGACCCTTTTTAGAAAAATTCTCAGAACTTTGTATTTTTATTCTTCAATCTTATTTTTCTGGAGTGTTTAAACAATTATTTTTCCAGTTCCTTGTAATGTCTATCCTTCTTTTAAGTTCCTCTTTTGTAATTCTTTGGTTTTGTTCTTTTTTTTTTTTTTCTCATGCTGGAGACTTGTTCAGTATCTTATGATCCTTTGCTGTCTGTTCATTTTTAAAGATAAAACAGATATGGTGATTGGAAACTGTGTGTAGTTCAAGCTTATGATCTAGTGAGCATTACTGTAAGTGGATCTGTGTGTCACAATATCTGTGTTCACGTATTTTCTTTTGGTCTGGGGAGTGGACTTGGGTGTCTGTCTTCTATTCTTCAGCCTAGAAGCTATAGTCCTGCCGAGTTAGCCTTCTTAGAAGAGCCAGAGAAGGGGCTGCAGGAACCAATCATCTGCCTCCCAGTGTTCAGTTCTACTCATATCGACCCTGAGTGATAACCAGAGCTGCTTATTTCTCAGCTTTTGGGGGCTTTCGTTATAGTAAATGGCTTATTCCTTGATAATCTTCCCCATGTAGACACTAGGTTGCCTTTAGTGTTTTTGGTGATTTCTGGTCTCCACAGTCAACTACCATTCAGCCATTCATGTTCACAGCATTTGAAAATATGCTGTGATTCTTCTGTGATCCTGTCCAATTCTCTTTGTCCTAATGGTGGTTATGCCTCTTTAAAACTTCTATGCTGTCATTTTAGGGGTTTCAGAAAGCAGCAGAGATGAGCTCATGTATTCAGTCCTCCATGTTCAGTTGGAAGACTCTGTGATCCCTGATTCAGGTACCTCCTTAGTGAAGCCTCTTTGACACTCTAGTGGGTTACTTTGTAAGGACTGCTAAGCAACCATGTGACTTTTCAGTTGGAGCACTTTTCTCATTTATTTCTGATTCAGTTATTTTTTTTTTTCAGTGTATATTTCTATTCACATGATAGTGTATCATGGGAGCATTGACCACTTCTGTTTTTGCCTTATCTTGAATCAGCATCTGTATTAGTGCCAACCAAATAGAATATGCTCAGTGAATTATTGGTTGAAAGATTAAACAATGGTCCACAAAAATTTTTTATCAATATTTATTTAAAACTTAAAATCATTTATATGCATGCAAAATAGTTTGTATAACCATTCCCCTACAGTTGAACATTTGGGTATTTAAATTTTTAAATAAAAGTCAATGAGCTTTTTCTGAGTTTATTTCCATAGAATAGACATTACATTTGTTTTCAAGGCAGTAGACACATATCGCCAACTTTTCTTCCCCCCAAATTGTGGAAGTGTTAGTCACTCAGTCTTGTCCAACTCTTTGCGACCCTGTGGACTGTAGCCGTCTGGCTCCTCTGTCCATGGAATTCTCCAGGGAAGCATACTGGAGTGGGTTGCCATTATCTCCACGGGATCTTCCTACCCATGGATTGAACCTGGGTCCCTTGGATTGCAGGCAGATTCTTTACTGTCTGAGCCACCACAGAGGCAAGGTTTATTTTGACTCCTGCTACATTAAAAGGGAGTGAAAACAAGTAAGAGATGTTCACTGTTCCCTCCTATGCTCCCTGAGAGGGGAGAGTGAACTAGTCCTTTAGGTGGGGTGAAGGTAGGGGTGGATCTGTGGGTCAGGCCAGGGGTTGGCTTAAGTGGTCCATCCACCCTTGGTGGCCCTGGAGGCGCTGTGTGCAGGGGTGGATCATGCATAGGACCCTGCTTTTATTCCTGATGCTTCAGAAGTGGCAGTTGAGTTTTTGATATTTTTGTATCTTATTATTCATAATGTGGTGCAACCGCACATGTAGGCACTTTATTTTTAGTTCCGTATGGTTTCTTTGTATTCTGATGCTCAGAGAGACCTTTGTGCAGGTGAGCTCACTGCAGCAAAGGGTCCCAGGTCCCAGCCTGTCTCAATAAGCATAAGAAGGAAGGAAACTCATGTATCCTCCTGAATGAGGGGCAGAGTCTCAGTTTGGAAGTGGAATCATTCTTTCTCTGGCTCTAAAACAGTGTCTTTTGAAAACCTGGTTGCTGCTTGACCTGTGGTCCTTGGTTGATGTCTGCTGCTGCTGGCATAGGTCACAGATTTCCCACTCTTGTGGGATCAGACCATGGTGATGACCAGCAGTCTTAATTCCCTAAGCTGCTGCTGCTGCTAAGTCACTTCAGTTGTGTTCGACCCTGTGCGACCCCAGAGACGGCAGCCCACCAGGCTCCCGCATCCCTGGAATTCTCCAGGCAAGAACACTGGAGTGGGTTGCCATTTCCCTCTCCAATTCCCTCTCCAGTGCATGAAAGTGAATTCCCTAAGCATGACAAAGTTTATTGTTTTATTAATTTTTATTGGAGTATGTTGTGTTTCTGCTGTAAAGTGAAGTATATCAGCTCTGTGTATACAAAAACCCTCTCTTTTTTGGATTTCCTTCCCATCTAGGTCACTGTAGAGCACTAAGCTCCCTGTGCTATACGGCAGGCTCTAATTAGTTACTTGTTTTATGCATAGTAGTGTGTCTGTGTCAGTCCCAATCTCCTAAATCATCCCACCCCCCCACTTTTGCCAATTTATTTTTAAGTTTTATGTCAGTTTATACTACCACTGATGATGTTTGGTTGTCCATTTGTTATTCTCAATATTCCTTTTATTGTTTTATAATTTAAACTTTTGTGACCATTAGTGCAACATGATTTTGGCATTTAATTGCATAAATCAATTAGTACCAGTTTTATTGAAGTGATTTTACAATAATCCATTATCTTACCAGATGATTAACGACTTAAGTTTAGCCCTTTATTGTTTTTGTCTTTCTCTGTGGTTATACTTAAAAGAAACTTACTCATATTCTATGTTCCTTGGTGTTTACAGACTCCAGGGACTGTAGTCCTCACAAGTCTCCTCTGTTCATGGAATTCTCCAGGCAAGAATCCTGGAGTGGGTTATGATGCCCTCCTCCAGGGGATCTTCCCAACCCAGGGATCAAACCCAGGTCTCCTGCATTGTGGGCAGATTCTTTACCAGCTGAGCCAGCAGGGAAGCCCAAGAATACTGGAGTGGGTAGCTTATCCCTTCTCCAGGGAATCTTCCCAACCCAGGAATCGAACCAGGTCTCCTGCATTGCAATCTTTACCAGCTGAGCTACTGGGGAAGCCCTCCTAATGGATGGTCTAGTATTAATTGGATAAAGGTATTGAAAGTTATAAATATTAGGTGAAGAAAATTATGATGGGATCCTTATTTAAGAGTGAATTAGCTTGATTAATTTTCCTGGAAACTAAAGTAGAGTGATGGCTTTTATTAGATGAAGGTAAGGAATGATTCTGTTGCTTTCTTGGAAGCTGGATCTAAAGGTCTTTTCTACATTTGTATGATCTTATTCTTAGGTTTTTATGAGGCATGCATTCAGATTTGGGAGTGAGGTCAGGAATGATTATCCTGTCCTTTGGATCTGAGCAGAGATTGAAGTTATTCAAGGTTGGTAATGACCACATTCTGAGTGGATTTTACCAGGCTTCCTGTGAACCATTTTTTTTTTTCCTAATTGGATTTCAAAATAAAGGTGAAATGTAGATAATGAAAGAAATATGGTAACAGTCTACCAAAGCAGTGGGAGCAATGCTTTGTTTAAAGCACATAAAAAGGAAGAATTAGTTCTTAATTAAGAGTGTTGTATATGTGTATGTGTGTTGGTTTAATATATGTACCCAATATATAACATATCATACCTATCATTTATTGAGCATTTGATATATGCTAAGCTCTGTTCTGATGACGCTACATGTATGTATTAATTTAGTTAGTTATCACAACTAGTGGTAGATATTTAGCCTTAATTTACAGTTGGATGATTGTGGTGGCTTACAAATAACAAATAATCTAAATTTCATTGCTAGTAGCTGGTAGAATTTAATAATTCTTGAGTTTGTGCTTGAACCACCACACTATACCACTTGTCTTATTAGGTGGTTAACTATTCTAACTCAGACTCTTAATGTGTGATTTTTTTTTTTCCTGTTTAAAAGAGTTGGCAGAATGTGTGGCATTGTTGTTCAGCAAATTGGTTGACATCATTAACTGTTGGGCTTTGAAGATTATTTTTTGGATGCATTCATTAAAGAAAAAGAAAACAGTTGTGGAGATGGGAAAAATTAATCTTGGCAAAGAGCAAAAATAGGACTTGTCTTTTTCCCTCCCCTCCCCATATTTAAGAGGTTAAGAAATGAATTGATAAAAGCTTGTTTTGTGATTTTTTTTTTTCCCCATTCACTGAGAGAATGTCTTTTCCCTGCCTCACATTCAAATGCATATTTAGGTACTGTGCTTTAGATCAAGGTCATAGTTCATATAACAGAATGAGATTTTTTTTTTCATCGATTTAATAAATATTTGAATCTGTTATGTACCAAGCTCTGTGTTACATGCTAGAGATAGAGTCGGAAATAAAAAATGACAGTCTTGCCCTCATGGATCTGTTTAATGAAGGACAGAGACAACAGGAATCAGTGTTGTCAATCAGTCTGCCTTCTGTTTGAAGGCAGAAGCGTAGTGTCAAGGGCACAGAGAAAGAATGAAGCTGCTGCTTTAGACAGGATGGTCTGTGATGGCATCTGTTAAATTACTTCGGTCGTATGTAGGCAAGTGCATTTTGGATCAAAAAGAGGAGGAAGTATACAGATCCTGAAATGAGAATGTGCCTGCCATGTTTGAGTAATAGCAGAGGCCATCGTGGTTGGAATGGTAGACGATGAGGGGCCATGTAAGTGGGGAGGGTTTTAAGCAATAGAGCAATATAAGCTGACTTAGGTTTTAGAAGGATCACTGCTGAGTGGAGACAAGACCGTGAGGTTATTCTGGCAGTCTGTGAGGAGATGGGGATGGCATAGGCCAGGCAGACAGTGAAGGAGCTGGTGAAGAGTAGTCAGGTTGGGCTTTGTGCTGATAAGAGAAGAGGTGAGAGATTTATACACAGATTAGTCAGAGTGGGGAATAAGGTAACCTAAAGTTTGGAGATGAGCAAACTAATGGGAAAAAGTACTGTATACTAATGTGGGAAAGTACAGAATTAGCATAGAAGAGTTGCAGTTAAGAGATACAATGTGAGTGTCATCTGCTTAGAGATGACATATAAAGTTTTGGTTGCAGCTAATGTCATCTAGGGAGACAGTGTAGAGAGAGAAGTCTGAGGATTGACCACTGGAGCTTTAGCATTTAAGGGTTGAGAAGAGAAGGAAGATAAATTACTTGCAAAGAAGACCTTAGGAATGGCTGCTGATAGAGGAGAACCAAAAGAATGTGGTATCAGGGAAAGGAAGTAAGACGCCACATCGAATGGGCTTCTCTAGTGGCCCAGCGGTGAAGAATTCGCCTGCCAGTGCAGGAAATGTGGATTCAACTTCTTGGTCAGGGACATCCCCTAGAGTAGGAAATGGCAACCCACGCCAGTATTTTTGCCTAGAAAATCCCTTGGACAGAGGAGCCTGGTGGGCTACAGTCCGTGAGATCACGAAAGAGTTGGACACAACTTAGCAACTAAACTCATCAAATGGCTATCTTCTCATTAACTAAAAGCTTTAAATTTGAGAATACACAAGCATTAAGAAATGTTGGAGAAATGACTGCTTCATTCTGTCCTTTCAAATTTATATTCCTATAACTTTAAAAGAATGTTTATAAATCTAAGGAAACATGAAATAAGAAATGTTATTTTATCACTAATAAGTTCCTTGTGTTGGTAGTAAGTAGTTTCGAGAAAGAACTTATGTGCTGATATGTATCAATTAATGTATATACATGAATCACTAATAAGTCCTTTGTGTTGGTAGTAAGTAGTTTGGAGAAAGAACTTATGTGCTGATACGTATCAACAAATATATATATATGAATCACTAATAAGTTCTTTGTGTTGGTAGTAAGTAGTTTGGAGAAAAAACTTATGTGCTGATACATATCAATAAATATATACATATGGATATATATGTCAATAGTCTAATATTGGCTTAACTTATTGCATGTCTTTAAATATTGCCTTGTGAATAATTTATCTTTATAGTTGGTAAGTTGTATGCAGTAGTCATATTTGTCAGTGTTTTTTGATGCGGTTCCAATCCCAAAAAAAGGCAATGCCAAAGAATGCTCAAACTACCACACAATTGCGCTCATCTCACACGCTAGTAAAGCTGTCTCTTATACACATCTAGATGTGTATAAGAGACANGTAAAATAGCCAGTTCCTCACTTTTTATGATGCTTTATAAATCTATGTACCTGAAACTTAATACTCTAAATACAGTATTTTTATACTACAAATTATTTGCTTTTTTTTTTCTCTAAATCATATTATAAATGAGTTTGGGAGGGGCATACTGCTTAAAGAAGTCTGTTTTAATTAAAACATAATGATTACTAGACATGTAATGATTTTCTTTTCTCACTGAGGATTTCTGATAATTCTGATTTGGTTACAGTGGAACATACCCATGAAATTAACATAGAATATTAGTAGGAAAGTTGAGCACACACATCATTGTTTAGCATAATGGTAGGAGATTGGTTATTTCCATGACAGGGGACAGGGAATGTTTCACATGGCTTAGCTTCATCTGCAGTCAGCTCTATTTTTGGTAATGTAGAGACTTGAAATCCGAGGGCTGTCCAAGAAGTAAGGGCAAGAGCTCTTTACGGGATTCTGAAATTCCTCAGGTATGAGATGGTTGGAGAAACTTTCCAAGTAATGTGTTCAAGCCTAGAAATGAGATGAAACCTAAGATGCTTTGAACATTTGTACATATTTTTCACTGTTTCAGTGTTGACCAGCCTCAGCTAAGAACATAAAAGCTAAGACCATAAACTGGTTATGATGTCATTAATTTTCTCAATAGATCATGAATTATGTTGTACAGTTGCTAAGTCATGTCCAACTCTTTGTGACCCAAGGACCGGAGTGCACCAGTCTTCCCTGTCCTTCACTATCTCCTAGAGTGTGTACATTATTACTTAACCATAACTTTATAATATGACTTTAAATTTGATGAAAAGTTTTATTTTCTTTTGAATATTTGAATAAATTCCCCAAAGCAGATTTATATTAGATTAATGCCTTTAGATAAGCAGGAAGCCCAACTTTTGATTTAAGCTGTGAAGTGCTTTGGGGCCTATTGACCACTTTGGTGCTGAATACAATTATAAAGACTTCAGGGAATTCATCCTTCCATAGCCTGTTCTTGATAACTCCTTTTATAATTCCTAGTGTCTGATTTTCCATAGTTGACTGTCAGTCTGTTTGAGACCCTGTATATGTCTCAGAAGACCTAGATGACAAAATTCCAAATGCCACTTCCAACACTACCTCCACCCTAAACTAATACATAGATCAGTTAAGCTATATATTAATATAATCTGTATATACACATAAACACACGCAGAGGCAAGCTATATATAAATGTGTATATAGGTGAGGTAAATCTGCCAGGTTTTGAGGTAACTAGAGCTCATGGACAGGTTAAGTCTACATTTATATAAGAGAAGACAACAGTCTATACATACAGTATACATAACTAAAGACAGTAAAATGCAGGGATGTTAATGAAGTTACTTTATATAAAAGACTAATACAAACCTTACATTTACTGGCTTATTTCTTGAAATAAAAAAATTAAGACTTTTCAAGTTTGGTTCTCCCCTGTTTGTTATAGGGGAACTAAGACTGTATCCCCACCCTGTAGACACACTTCTTTATATTAAAGCCTTAGTATAATTTTTTTTAATTTTGTAAAATCTCTACAATAGAATGTGTTTAATGATGTAAAATGTTTTCCTTTGATCTTTAAATTTCATACCTTTGGAGAGACTACATTTCTGATAATCTTTAATACATATTTTGACTTGAAATTTTTCAATAACAGATTTTTTCCAGACCTAAAAAAGTCGATGAATATGAATTAAGATCTTGATTTTGACAGTCATTTTTGGTTTACTGCTAATTCTAGAGTAGAAATACTCATAATATACTCAGATTTAGGAACTAAGTTAATTTAAAAACAAGTTGTAGATTTTATCAAACTGGTACTCTTATGAAAAATAAATTGCAGTGTTTTTTCTCCATGAGGAATCTATAAACTGCTAGTAACATAGGTTGAAATACTTTCTGCTTTACCCTTTTAAAGGTTTAACATATGTACTATTCTTTGAAGATACTAATAATAGTTTGTATCAGAATCCCTCTTACTCCAGATGTAGAGACAATAAACAGTTAGCTGTTATAAAATGTACCAAAAAAGACTGAAAGCATTGTTAGTCTGTCATTGATTTCCTCACTTAAGCAAATTTGAACGTGAGTCTTGTGTTCTGTCTAAGCTCTGTAGACTTCAGCGGACCAGTTCAGTATTGTTTTAGCTTTTCACTCTTCTGTGTCTTCCAGTTATTTTTCCAAGCAGGGCTTTGCATAAAAAGGAATGTTGACTTGAATTACTAGTTGGACATTATATGCTGTATCACTTTTTATAATAAGTAGAAAAGTAAGGATTCAATTCATGTTGTCTCCATTCATTGGGGAAAATATTTAGGATGCTATTTAACCATAAAGGGTTACATATTCCTATCCCGATTAGATGAAAGAAATATTGACTCATGAATTTTAACATAATTGAGAATAAATTTTGTATTTCCAGTTAATTTCACAGTTTTTCCATGGTTCAGATGGGACATAAAAGAGTGCTTTGTAAATATTAAAATACCATGCACATGTTGTGTGATGATATTGAGGTAGCTCTTAAGACAAAGTAGTTCTAATTTCCAGATGCCCACATAGCTTTCCATGTCACAAATGTTTGTTTATGTGGGCTTATTTTTAGTTCTGACATTTTACAATTTGTCCTTTGTTTACATGCAGCGAGGAGTTATGGGCGAAGACGAGGTAATTCATTTCTGTTTGCTATGGTATAACTGTTTCTAATTGGGTTTTACTGATCAATGTTGTAATTATCCCAGATTTATTATGCAATGTCTGGAGACTCACTGAAAAATTGTGTTTTGATTTGCACACTTACTTGTCCAAGTTTTGAACCCTAAATATCTTAACCTTTAAGGTACATTTTCATACTAACGTGGTTATTTAATAAATTTTTCCATTATAAATGTCTAGATTTTAACTTTTTAAAGTCATTTGTGTATCTTTTAAAATAAACCTTCTGTTTATAGTGTTTTAAGAGATGTGTTTAATAGATACTACTGAAGGTGTCATGCAGTATGAATTTTCTGCTCTCTCAATCTGTAACTGATTGTCTTATCAATGGTATATAATTTATAGCTCTAGTTTATTAGTTTTATGTTTGATCCGGTTGAACATGGCAAATACCAAACAGATTACTATTAACACCGACATATAGAAATCCTGTTGCTCATATTTCTCTGTCTTAATACCACATGCACATGCACTTTCTCTCTCTCTGTCTCTCTCACACACACACACACACTCTCTCTCTTGCACAAGAGTCTTCCCCTTTGGGTTCTTGTTTTCTTAAGGAAAAGACCAGGACTATGCAGCGCTGCTTTGTTCAGCTTCCTAGGAAAGCAGCTAACATTTTCTGTGGCTTAAACTTTGCTTTTCTTTTTCATGTGCAGATGTTGATAGGAAGAAAAGTAGATGTGATGATGGGATGAGAAGAAGCAAAAGTAACTTGACACTAGGTTATCCTCTAAGTGACGAGTAGCCATGCTACTACGTGGTTGTTGTAAGTGCCAGTAACCATAGAACTCATGTAAAAGGATTTTCCTTAGCTTGTAGACTCTTCCTTGAGCCATGGAGCATAGATCGTAAGAACAGTGCCTCTTGATAAATTCTATGTATGTGTGCCAGTGCTTCAGATTCTTTTTATCTAGTCATGAGTGTGTGACTTTGAAAACAAACATGCAAAACTGTCACCATTGACGACAGAAACTAGTATTTTATACGTGTCAGTAGTATTTCCAGTTTTGTATTTCAGCGTTGTCTGAATTTAACTTCATTTTCAGAATCCAGTTTCTTGAAATGCTTCACTAAATCTCTTGGTTCTTTATTTTTCTAACTAAAAAATTAAGAGGATTTAGAGACTAATGACTTAGAAAACTGAAGCTGAATAACTTTCTACAGATTGTTACTAGCAGCTGAGAAGAGGAGAACAATTGAGAATTTTAGTACCTATTTTCAGTTCTATGGACTATCTTATTTCACTGTGGTATTTTAATATGGAAATTTAGTTCTCTTGAAAAAAGCCCATTTACCAATCTGTGTTTTTAGGAATACAGGAATTTTTGAAACTAGAGCAATTTAGAATTCTTGTCTTTTTATACACGTTTCATCTTTTAATCTTAGTGTGATTTATATACCTGATTTGGTATATTCCAATGTAAATGTCATAATCTAGAAAGTTCTTTGAAACAAGGTATAGGAAAATCATGCTGTTTATCTTCTTTTATCTTAATAATTGTAGACTGTGACTATATTAAGAAAAAACAAAAATTTGTGGTTTACTCAAATATATCTGTCCTCTGGGAGCCACAAAGATTTCTACTTCAGAGCTGCCTCCCAGCATTGGAAGAAAGAAGACTCTCACTTGGTTTTAAGGCTTTTGGTGGAAGCCTTCTGTAGCACAGAGCTGACAGTTGTTATAATTACTTCGCTTAGTTTAGCAGGAGGTAGAGTGGAGCGGGTAGGGCGTGGTGGTGGATAACTTTTCCTCTCACGTTGTATAGCATTAGTAATTTTTCTAGTTGTTCCTCCTAGGAGTCTGCTTTTAAAATTTTAGATTTGATAGTCAGATGAAAATATCCTGTGATAAAGCAGGATGGAAAAGAATATGAAAAAGAAAATATGTGTGTATATATATATATACACACACACACATACACACACACACACATATATATATAACTGAGTCACTTTGCTGTACAGCAGAAAATTACATTGTAAGTCAACTATACTTCAATAAATTTTTTAAGTATACTCATTAGAAATAACTATTGAGAGGTCTTATTTGAGTTTGAAAGTACTTATAACACAGTAAGTAATAAAATATATTTTTTTAAAAAGCACATACTAAAGGAATGTCTCAGCAAGAAGTAGCCTGGCTTTCTTCCTGTTTTCTACTCACTTTTTCCTCTTCCTGTGCTAGATGTTGTAGCAGTATCACAATGATAACCTTTTAACTATCAAAGATTCCTTTTATGGGTTTCATATTTTATATATGGTCCATCAAAGAAAGTCCGTTTATTTAGTCATTTTTCTTTTCTAAAAAGAAAACTCTCATGCACATCAGATCTGTTGAAGTGGAAGGTGTCACAGTGAGCAGATACAGTTTTTGCCAAAAAATAAGACGTTGCTGTTTACCAGTGTATGGTGGGTAGACAGTGTTATTTTCACAAGCATTTTGACTTTATAGTCTAGTTTAAGAAGAACTATTTTTTTCTTCTTTTGTCATCTTTGATTCACGTTTCAGCTCAGACATAGAGTAGACATAGAGTTTTTTTTTCATTTAAAAGATTTCCCACTTGAGTGTAGTAAAAAACCAAATTACTACCAAAATGAATGTATATATTTTAATATCTTTAATAATGTCAATATAATCCAAACTACCTGTGGATACTAATATATGAAATATACCTTAGGAATAATAAAAATTTAAATATGCTAAAAGTGATTAAGAAAAGCAAAGATTTCTTCCCCTGCTTTTCGTTTGTATCCTGCCCCTACTCCTATGTATTTCTGTACCCTGCTAAGTCGCTTCAGTCGTGTCCGACTCTGTGTGACCCCACAGACGGCAGCCCATTGGGCTCCGCCATCCCTGGGATTCTCCAGGCAAGAACACTGGAGTGGGTTGCCATTTCCTTCTCCATAAAAAGTTCTTCTACAGTGCTGCCTGAGGGCCAGGATTAGAAAGGAGAAAGACTCTTCTGTCTATCTTATATATTCAATGTTTGTTTCATTCTGAGAGTGAACATATTGGTCTGAGCTTGGAGTAGGTTTGGAGGTTGTGAAAGAAGTGTGAAGTGTAACTTAAGCACTATCTCTCAATCTGAAATATTTCTGTTACTGTAGCCTGTCCTTTTAATGCAGTAATAGGGACAGGATTAAAATGCTGCTCTATTCCAGTGGAGTAAAAATATACAGAATTATGTTAAATAATAGAAATAAAGAATCTATTTTAGTTAGTGAAACTAAAAACCACAAAGCAATCTTTTCTAGCAGGCAAGCCCAAAGCTTTACTCAGTAGATTTTAGTATATTACATATGAAATGGGAAGATAGGAGAAATACTTTTAAAGGGAGTAAAATTATAGAGCTTTAATTAGAGTGGTTGGATTTATTCATACTGTGTATATAGCCATTCATATTCCTGTGCCATAATGAATAAGTATTAATAATACATTATACTTAAAATATTGCTTAAAAATTGATCTAGGATTTTCTGTGATTAGATTTAATTTGAACTCATTTGACTCTTTAACAGTCTTGTAAAATAGCCAGAGTAAGTATATACTCCCTAACATCACCACTACCAAATCCTTTCATGATGACATAAAGGCTGACAATTTTCATCTTTGATAACTACTTTTTTCACCTTTTTATTGAATTATAATTTGTATGCAGTACTGTTGGAGAAGAAATTGGCAACCCACTCCAGTATTCTTGCCTGGGAAAACCCTTGGATAGAAGGAGTCTGGCAGGCTGCATTCCATGGGGTCACAAGAGTTGGACATGACTTAGTAACTAAGTACCAGCAGCATACAGTATTATACTAGTTTTAGATGTACAGCATGGTAATTCAGTATTTTATGGAAAATGATCACCATGATAAGTCTAGTAACCATCTGTCCCCATACAAAATTATTACAGTATTATTAGCTATATTCCCTATGCTGTCCATTATCAATACACCTCTGTGTATAAACTGGAATTTTAAACCTCTTTATTCCTTTTACCTATTTCTATTTCGTTTTTTTCTACCTTCCTCCCCTCTGGCAGCCTCCAGTTTATGCTTTGTATCTATGATTATGTTTCTGTTTTGTTTTGTGTATTCGTGTTGTTTTTCAGATTCTGCATATAAGTAAAATCATACAGTATCTTCTTTGATTTATTTCATTTAATGTAATTATTACCTTCTAGGTCATCTGTGTTAGTGTGCACAGATGTTAGTTGTAAGATTTCATCTTTTTAATGGCTGAGTAATATTCCAACAACATTTCATGAGCTGCCTTTTCTTCACGTCCATACCAACAGTTGTTATTTCTTACCTTTCTGTTATAGCCATTCTGACAGGAGTGAGTTGGCATCTCTTTGTGGTTTGCCTAATAATGATGTTGATTGAGTATCTTTTTATGTATCTTTTGGCCATCTGGATGTCATCTCCAGAAAAAAGGCCAATTCAGGTCCTCTGCTTATTTTAAAATTTTGTTGTTGTTGATACTGTGTTGTGTCAGTTCTTTATATGTTTTGGATATCAACCCCTTACTATCATCTGTAGATGTCATCTCCCATTCAGTTGATTGCTTTTTCATTTTGTTGATTTCCTTCACTGTGCAAAGCTTTTTATCATTTGATGTAGTCTCATTTATTTGTTTTTGCTTTTGGTGCCTTTGCCTGAGGAGACATATTCAAAGAAATATATTGCCTAAACCAGAGTCAGAGAGCTTACTGTCTGTGTTTTCTTCTAGGAGTTTTAGGTCTTATATTTAAGTCTTTGATCCATTTTGACTCTTTTTTGTATATGGTGTGAGAAAGCAATCCAGTTTAATTCCGTTTTCCCAGCACTGTGTTTTGAAGAGACTGTCTTTTCCCCCTGTGTGTTCTTGCCTTCTTTGTCATGCAGATTAATTGATCATAAGCATGTTGGTTTATTTCTGAGCTTTGTTTTCTGTTCCATTGATCTGTGTGTCCTTTCTGTGTCAGTACCATACTGTTTTTATTACTCTAGCTCTGTTGTATAGTTTAAAATCAAGAAGCCTGATACTTCAAGCTTTGTTCTTCTTTCTCAGGACTGCTTTGGCTATTCAGAGTTTTGTTTTTTGTTTTTTGGGGGGTTCTCTGCAAATTTTAGAATCATTTGTTCTAATCATGTGGAAAATGTCATTAGTATCTTAATAGGGAGTGCATCGAATCTGTAGATTGCTTTGAATAGTATGGAAATTTTAACAGTATTACTTCTAATCCATGACAACAGTCTATTTTTCCATTTATTTCTGTCATCTTGAATTTCTTTAGCACCTTACAGTTATTAGAGTATAGGTCTTTCACCTCCTTTGTTAAGTTTGTTCATTGATATTTTATTCTTTTTTATGTGATTATAAATGGGATTATTTTCTTGTTTTCTCTTTCTGATAGTTTATTAGTGTGAACTCAATTTTAACCCAAATATATTATGTCTAGCAGTTAGTTTACAAAGACATATAGGGTACCAGGTTTTAACTGATTTTTTAAAAATTAAATGTCTTATTCCCTGTGAGAAAAGGACAAATCTATTATTGGGGCAAAACATTTTAAAGTAATAACTATAGCTCCTATCTTAGTTCTTTGGAGAAACATTCTAGATAGTGATTCTATCTAATTCCACAGGTGGTGCTTGAGAGAGATCAGTTCCAGACCTATTTCTGTTGTTTTGATAGTTTTTTTTAATCCTTGCATATGAAATAAAATTCATGCCAACACACTAGTGGGTCATTTAACCCAGTGAAGTGGCTGCTAGGATCTTGAAGCATGGGACGAGTATTCTTTCTTAATAATAATACTTTGTTTTGCATTTGCTTTAATTTTTAAACTAATAGTAAATAAAAGTACAAGATATACATTAAAATCAAAGAACCATGCTTACCTTTAAGCTATAAATTGACTTAATTTTGTACAAATATTTTGTTTTCCTCTCCTGCCTGTCCCTGCTGTGTTTCTGTGTTGGGAAATGTCTTAATTCTGGGCATCCAGAGTAAGGCTCCAGTCCGAAAAGCCAAGTATAATGATTAGTTTGGGCGTATTAGTGTAGCCACCAGGGTCAAAGCTAGTAACTGCCCATTACTTCTCTAACTGCATCCGTCTGTGCTATACATACACCTGCACACATAAGAGGGCCAGATGTTGAGGAGTAGCTCTCAGTCATACAAGCATATATGTAAGTTTGGCTTTTTTTTTTTTTAGAGAGTCAACATATATGTAGTTTTTAAATTGGTGTCATCATTATCAGCCATTGGCCTAAACAAATTAAATTATTCATTTAAAGTCCAACCATAGAAAGTTGAACTGATTATTCATAATTAATATTACTTGTGATGGTTCTTGATGAGGTTCTCTTTAAGGAAAATAGTTTCATTTTGAAGAGCTTTCTTTCTATCGATCACAAGAAATATTGACATTCGTTTTTCATGGTCCTTATTCCTGATAGCAAAGTTATTGGGAAAACTTAATATTCATAGACTTGCTCAGTGAACATGGGTATATTTCAAAACATCTTGTTAAATTGAATTTGAATATGCAGAATAATTTCTTTCCTATACCAAATATGATCTTTCTCCCTATTTTTGGTCTTATAAAATTAAAATTCTTACCTCTATAGCTCACACACATGTCACCCTTTCTTCAGCCCGACAACCCCAGTTCTGTGCAGGCCATCACATTTCAGATTGTCTTTGTTAACATCAGTTGCATCATTATGTACCATACTTTCAAGATGATAGCACATTAATGACACTTTATATTGAATATTTATAATTTGTATATATTAAGACATAGTATAGATTATATACATTTTCTTCTCATTTAAAAAATCCTTTACTCCATCTTGAAGAAAAAAAAAAAAAACCTTGCCTATATCTTTATTTTCTTTTTCTTTCTGTAATAAACTTCTTTGATGTCTGTCACAAAACTCTACCAGCAGCTTTACTAATGCTACTGCCTTCAAAGATCATGCATGTCTTCAACTTGTCATTTTTCTCAAATCATTATCTTAACATCTGACATTGTTCCTTCATTGCCTTTTTTATTCTTTCATTTCTCCTTTGTAAGTTTCCTGAGGTGCTCTCCTTATCATTTCTCATTGAAGTTCTTATCAGTGATGTTATAAAGAACATTAAGCGCTCATCAGTTTACTGGTGAGTTGACCCCAGATTACTTTCTCAGAAATGTGACTCTTCTTTCTCCACATTTCTGAACATCTCAGATGTGAAGCTTGTGAACTTTCACATGTCTAGGACACATTTCCCTTTCCTGCTGCAGTTTCAGGTCTTTACTGTGCTTACACTTATTTAGTTAATGATTTTTACCACTCATATTCTAAAACCTTTTGATTCCTCCTTTCCATTCTTTTTTCCTGTTTCATTTCCCATCTACTTTTCACTGCTTCAGGTACCTCCAACTGTCCATCCTTCCTGAATTTTTTGAAGGACTTCTGGTTGGCTCATTTCTCACCACGTTAACCATATTTGCCAAGAGGAGTCTTCCTAAAATACAGGAAAAGTTATTATTGTGCTTGAATGCCCTGTATCCAGTTGTTTTTTGTTTGTTCCTTTTTGTTTTTTCACTGACTAAATAAAATATGTCCTGTAGCCTGGCATTCAAGGCTAAGTGTTCTGTCTAGCCCAGGGTGCTTTTCTAGCTTTTATTTTCCTTTTTTCCAACATGTTTCAGCCAACATGACTCTTATTTCTTAAATAAATTCATTTTTTCCTTCTCTCTCTTATGTTTCTCCTTCCACTTGAAAAATTTATTCAAAACCATTTTCTTACAAAATATTCTACTAGCCTACCTTTTCTTAACTCCCTAAGTACCACTATTTTCCCCTTTACCACAACTGCTATCCAGTTTCACTTGGGGATTTAAGAAATTGTCTGTTTATTAGCCGTGTTAACTCCCTTCCTCCAGCATACTTCCTCTGAAGCACTTTAGAGACTGTTTTACAAGGTCATCTTATTTACTTTTTTATTGTGATCCCCACAGAATCCAGCATCAGCATTGCCACAGAGAATTATATAGTCTGTTCCTCTACAAGGGTATGTCCTGAAGGGTGGGCTCAGGTGGGGACTGAAGTCCTGGAGGGGAGCCTCTTCTGTTCTGCACATGTGCAGAATCTCTGTCCACCCTCTCATGTAACTGACACACATGCAATACATCAAGATCTTATATGCAAGTATAACTTGGTACTTTCATCCTTCATTACTATGGTCTGCAAGTGTTTTGTTGATGTTGTTTTCTTATCAGTTTAGTCTGTGTCGTTTCTTTCTGCCACCAGTTTCTAAAAGGTTTCTCCCAGTACATACCCAGTTTAACCATCGCCATACAGCAGATTCTTGCTGTTTTCCATAAAAAATCAAAGTGATCTAGTGTTTGTTTATGACATAATTGTTGTCATATGGCCATGTTTATTTCTAAGTCATCCCTCAGACAACGTCTCTCTTGAATTCAGGTAATTGAACTTTTAAGCTATCTGAATGTTCCTTAATTTTTGATACCTATATCACTTTCACTTTTCATTTTTTCACTTTCATTTTTAATCCTTTAATTGTTGCTCCTTTTATTCCTGACTTTTATCACTTTCTTAGATCTGAGATTCAGGTTATATTTGTTCTTATATTTTAGGTCGTTCTTCCCTCTTTCCAATAGATGATGGCTTGCTGGATGATGGGCATAATGATCAAGTTGGTGTTTTAAATTCACCCACGTGTTACTCAGCTCATCAGAATGGAGAGCGAATAGAACGTTTCTCTCGAAAAGTTTTTGTTGGTGGTCTTCCTCCAGACATTGATGAAGGTAAAATGATGACTTGTGATACTAAAGAAAAAACCTAAAATATAGTGTGAATGGGGATCTAAGTTTGTTTGTTTACTTTGTACCTTTTACACATTGTTACTGTGAGCATTTTTTATAAATCAGATTTTCCTTTAGTTCATATCTCAGTTATTTTTAAAATATAGAACATATTTAAATTCATTAAATTTTTTGTTTTATATATTTATTTAAAACTTCAAAAACTTTTTGTATGACCATAACACATACGACCAAACTTTTTGTATGTATGTAACTTAACCATACATAAAAACTTTTCATATGACTGCAATGCATGCACACACATGCACACAAACACGCACACACCACACAAAATGAATTAAAGGTAACCAACCATGAAACTTTCGGAGAAGGCAATGCCACCCCACTCCAGTACTCTTGCTTGGAAAATCCCATGGATGGAGGAGCCTGGTGGGCTACAGTCCCTAGGGTTGTGAAGAGTCAGACATGACTGAGCGACTTCCCTTTCACTTTTCACTTTCATACATTGGAGAAGGAAATGGCCACCCACTCCAGTGTTCTTGCCTGGAGAATCCCAGGGACGGAGGAGCCTGGTGGGCTGCTGTCTGTGGGGTCGCACAGAGTTGGACACAGCTGAAGTGACTTAGCAGCAGCAGCAACCATGAAACTTTAATGTTTTTTGGGAATTTTTTCATTTATAATTCAAATTTCCACAGATTTATTCTATATACTAATCTGTACCAAAAGTTTCCATGTGATAAATAAGCTTGAACGTGTCATTGAATTTGACCTGTACATCTTTCAGTGAAACTAACAAGCATGTATAGACCCTAGTATATTTTAGAAATATTAAGGCTTTATGTGTCTTGTTCAGCAGACCTTTTTTTCCTAAAATATGTTATTTTATCAAGCAGTAATGTATGTCTTTATGGATCTTTAATTTGATATAATGTCAGCATGTTTTTCAAGTCAGTAGTATTTATGATTGCTATACTGTCAACCCCTTAGTGTCCATGTGGTATTATGTAATATTTTAGAGGTCATGCTGAACTGGTTATTCTAACCAGTGTGCTGCTTAAAAACTACTTTGACTAAGTAGATTCAATTTTATGTATCATTTTAATGAGGATATTAGACATTTTTTTCTAATATTTATATTTTGGGGTTTATATTTATATTATCTTGGGCTATTTGGTACTTTAAAATATTAAATCTTAACATGTTTCTAGTATTTATATTCTAGTTTATCTTAGGCTATTTGGCAGTTTAAAATATTAATTTTTAAAAATAACAAAGTACAGGATTTTTTAGAACAAATCATTAAAATTAATTCCTAATGCATATTATTGTACTTTTTTAAGATGAAATAACTGCTAGCTTCAGAAGATTTGGGCCTTTGGTCGTGGATTGGCCTCATAAAGCAGAAAGCAAGTCCTATTTTCCACCAAAAGGTAAGAGGGTTTTTTTTGTTACCATTTGCTAAAGAATGAGTTATATGAGAGCTAAAGAAACAATTCGTCTTCCCTAGTGGCTGAGACGAAAAGAATCTGCCTGCAGTGCAGGACTAGGTTCAATCCCTGGGTCAGGAAGACCCCCTGGAGAAGGAAATGGCTGCCCTCTCCAGTACCCTTGCCTAGAGAATTCCATGGACAGAGGAGCCTGGCAAGCCACAGTCCTTTCCCTTTCACAAAGAAATAATATCAATTACTCTGTGTTTTCTTTTAGAATTGAATATGAGTACATCTTTGTATAAAAACTAATAGAGTAATTTGTAGAGGTCGGTAACAATGTATCAAGTGAGGCAGAATGTTTCTGAAAGCTGTTTGTTTCACTTCAAGCCAGTCAAGAATCATCAAGAGANTGTACCAAAAGTTTCCATGTGATAAATAAGCTTGAACGTGTCATTGAATTTGACCTGTACATCTTTCAGTGAAACTAACAAGCATGTATAGACCCTAGTATATTTTAGAAATATTAAGGCTTTATGTGTCTTGTTCAGCAGACCTTTTTTTCCTAAAATATGTTATTTTATCAAGCAGTAATGTATGTCTTTATGGATCTTTAATTTGATATAATGTCAGCATGTTTTTCAAGTCAGTAGTATTTATGATTGCTATACTGTCAACCCCTTAGTGTCCATGTGGTATTATGTAATATTTTAGAGGTCATGCTGAACTGGTTATTCTAACCAGTGTGCTGCTTAAAAACTACTTTGACTAAGTAGATTCAATTTTATGTATCATTTTAATGAGGATATTAGACATTTTTTTCTAATATTTATATTTTGGGGTTTATATTTATATTATCTTGGGCTATTTGGTACTTTAAAATATTAAATCTTAACATGTTTCTAGTATTTATATTCTAGTTTATCTTAGGCTATTTGGCAGTTTAAAATATTAATTTTTAAAAATAACATAAAGTACAGGATTTTTTAGAACGAATCATTAAAATTAATTCCTAATGCATATTATTGTACTTTTTTAAGATGAAATAACTGCTAGCTTCAGAAGATTTGGGCCTTTGGTCGTGGATTGGCCTCATAAAGCAGAAAGCAAGTCCTATTTTCCACCAAAAGGTAAGAGGGTTTTTTTTGTTACCATTTGCTAAAGAATAAGTTATATGAGAGCTAAAGAAACAATTCGTCTTCCCTAGTGGCTGAGACGAAAAGAATCTGCCTGCAGTGCAGGACTAGGTTCAATCCCTGGGTCAGGAAGACCCCCTGGAGAAGGAAATGGCTACCCTCTCCAGTACCCTTGCCTAGAGAATTCCATGGACAGAGGAGCCTGGCAAGCCACAGTCCTTTCCCTTTCACAAAGAAATAATATCAATTACTCTGTGTTTTCTTTTAGAATTGAATATGAGTACATCTTTGTATAAAAACTAATAGAGTAATTTGTAGAGGTCGGTAACAATGTATCAAGTGAGGCAGAATGTTTCTGAAAGCTGTTTGTTTCACTTCAAGCCAGTCAAGAATCATCAAGAGACTTGCTATGCCTTCTCTATAATGATTTGATAATGATTTCAAAGGCTTGTATCAACAAATATTTGACTCTTTTTTCTGCCTAAGGTATCCTTCTCAGTAGCTTGGGCACAGACATATAAAAAAGTGTCTCTGCTCAGTGAAATTAAGAAATGTATCAATTCAGTCACTCAGTCCTGTCTGACTCTTTGCAACCCCATGAACTGTAGCACACCAGGCCTCCCTGTCCATCACCAACTCCCAGAGTTTACCCAAATTCATGTCCGTTGAGTCGGTGATGCCATCCACCATCTCATCCTCTGTCGTCCCCTTCTCCTCCTGCCCTCAATCTTTCCCAGCATCAGGGTTTTTTCAGATGAGTCAGCTCTTTGCATCAGGTGGCCGAAGTATTGGAGTTTCAGCTTCATCAGTCCTTCCAATAAACACCCAGAACTTATCTCCTTTAGAATGGACTGGTTGAATCTCCTTGCAGTCCAAGGGACTCTCAAGAGTCTTCTCCAACACCACAGTTCCAAAGCATCAGTTCTTCGGTGCTCAGCTTTCTTCACAGTCCAACTCTCACATACATACATGACCACTGGAAAAACCATAGCCTTGACTAGATGGACATTTGTTGGCAAAGTAATGTCTCTGCTTTTTTATATGCTGTCTAGGTTGGTCTTAACTTTCCTTCCAAGGAGTAAGCGTCTTTTAATTTCATGGCTGCAATCGCCATCTGCAGTGATTTTGGAGCCCAGAAAAATAAAGTCAGCCACTGTTTCCACTGTTTGCCCATCTGTTTGCCATGAAGTGAGGGGACCGGATACCATGATCTTAGTTTTCTGAATGTTGAGCTTTAAGCCAACTTTTTCATCCTCCTCTTTAACTTTCAAGAGGCTCTTTAGTTCTTCTTCAATTTCTGCCATAAGGGTGGTGTCATCTGCATATCTGAAGTTATTAAGAAATGTATGAAGTGAGAATAAAATATAAACCCATGGATATTTTAAGTATTGCAAGATGTCCTTAAGTGTTCAGAGATGACGAGAGTAATATGTACTCTGTTGGTGAATTTAGATAGAGAAGAAAACGAATGGTCAGGAAAAACTCAGTTACATAAAGAGATAAGATGTGCAGAGTTACGTATTGCTAGGATACCGCAGTGACTGATCCAGAGAAGAGGCATCACAAATGGAGCTAACGTTCGTTTGAGCAAAGTGATGCCACCATCAGTGGGCAGAGGAAGAATCACCTGCCTGGAGTGAGCAGTGGGAGAGAATTTAGCCTAAATCCAGCCAGTCATGGCAGATCCTCATAGGTGAATAAAAGAAAGGGGGAGATTGAAAGACTTTACTTTGAATATCATTCAAATGTAATTTTAGAAATAAAAAAGTACACCATTATTATCATGGCTGAGTGGATTTTTCAAGCCTGGGGAAAAGACTCCAGTAGATCTATTGAATAACCTGATTTTGACTCTGAGAAAGGAAGCATGTCAGAGTTATCAGCATCCAAAAACCAGCTTAGGGTTTCTGGTGATAATCTCTACCTTTATCATTGAGAATTACAGAACTCCCATGAGTGGTTGATGTCCTTTTTTAGAGAAATGGAATAATGCAGTGATTTATATATATGTGATTTACATATATATATACATACATACATACACACACACCTTAAACTCCGGGAGTTGCTGATGGACAGAGAGGCCTCGCATGCTGTAGTCCATGGGGTTGCAAAGAATCGGACACAACTGAGTGACTGAACTGAACTGAACCTTTAAATCTTATGGAATGCTTCGAGCCTGGATCTCAGGCAGCTTTTATTTATTTATTTATTTATTTTTACTTTATTTTACTTTACAGTACTGTAGAATCTACTTCTGCCTATGGACCTGTCTCCATGTACTCTAAATTTTAACATGCTGGATCTGGAGGTCTTGCATCCTTAGTTTAGAGAGAAAGCTAGCTTCGTGTTGATGTAGATGTTAATTTCTTAGCTTGGTTTTAATCTGTTGTTCAGTGTTACGATCTTGTCTTTTATAGTTTATTTTACTAAATGTTCAATAAAAATGCCTGTTAGTTCCGGACATTTCTGCCTAAATTACCATCATCCTTTGTCTGGACTATCTCAGACATATGATTTAGTCTGTCCACATCTCTGGATATCCCCAGTGTTTCTCCCACAACACAGCTAGAGTTATAACTATTAATGTCAGAACCTATTAATTTCAAATTTTAAATTTCGAATTTTAAAATTTCAAATCAGACTGTGTCTTTACTCGTCTTTGTATCCTCAGTAATTCATGGATTGAAAGTTCCCTAGTAAGTGATATAAACAACTAGGATGGTTTATCCTTTGACTTGAAGTAGGTAGAGGAAAGCTTCACTGTGAAAATTTGAACTAAATCTAAAGGAGATTGTGCAATTTAGATAGATTAAAAAGCTATTCAGTAGAGTTATAGGCAGGGATTGAAGTTTAGAAAGGTACTGGAATTAGTTTCTGTCAAGACAGGTACATATTTTCTGCATGGTTTTCTTGTTCAGATAAGGGGTGGATTTAAGCCTAGTGAGATAGGTTGATTTCTGATTTCATGAAACAGAAGAGCTGCTGTCATTGTTGCTCTTGCATTGTGATTGTGATTGTGATTTTGTGATAGTTGTTATTTTCTCAAACTAAAAACAAGAAAAACAACAAAAAACAGTGGCAAGTCATAGTATTTTGGTGCAGTTATAGTTGGTTGTACCCATTGCCAAAGACCAGTGCTCCTAAACCTTGCACGTTCATGCGTTTTTGTCATTGCTGGAATTCATCATTCCGTGGTTTGGGAAACACTGGTGTAAAAACATCCCATAGATGAAGCTGCCTTGTGGTTGAGGTAGTGACTTGAGCCCTTGACGCTGAACCACACTTACACACACCTGTCCTTTGCAGTGAATAAGGTTCACCTTGTGTAAACATTGTTGTTCCCCAAGTCATTTGGGACTGTTTGCAACTCCATGGATGAATGTAAACATTAGCTTTCATTAATAAATTCTAAAGAACATGTTAGGTGGTATTTTTGATGAGACTATTTTAATATTTAGTGGCTTGCCTTAGCTAGGTCAAAATTTACCTGCGATATTGCTTAATTAATTTTTGTGATACAAATATTTCTTTCCTAATAATCACAAAAATAATTTAGAAATTTAAAACATTAATATAAAAACTAGCATCATAAAACAAAACATTAAAAATTTAATTTAAAATGCTCTTTTAGTAAATCGATCTATACCTCTCCATTATTACAAAACAATTATAGCTCTCACAACCATAGCTTGTATCAAAATTAATGCCTTCACATATAGAAAGCCAGTCTTTATTTTCTCATTTTTTCAAGCCTACTTAAGTTGTTCCTAACAATTATAAAACTCTAAGATATATTTTTGATATTGCGTAGTCATACATGTGGAAGTTTCTATTTGTGTAGAAATAGGAATGGTTTGATTGCTTATTTGTGCAATCAGATATAGTAATTTTATTAAAATGAAGTACTTTTGTGTGTCATATCAGATCTTTGTGGCACTAAAACCAATTATTGGCAGTAAGCTGTTTTTTTTTTGTTTTTTTGTTTTTTTGACTTCAAGTAAAACATGAACTCACTCTTCCCATTGTTTAATGGACCAGACATGGATGGCCTGTTTGATGGCATTTTCATACTGGAACTAGATTTCATTGCTCTAAATTTGCATAGAAATCTTATCAAGGGAAAGGGGTGTTTTTAGGTCACTTACAGTTATCTGCTACTGGGAATAATCACATAATAGTAAACTTGTAAATTTTGATGCCTTCTTTTTATAATGAAGTCTGTTCTGCCTGATGGATACATAATATTTGATTAAAGATTGACAACTGGTTGTCACAAGGAAAGGAGGAAGGGCATATTTCCGAAAGAGCATAGGAACCTAAGCAAGAACTTGACTCCAAAGTGCAAACCCAGTTTCCATACTGTTTGGAAAAAGTGTTCTGCTGCTCAGCCACTTAGAGACTTGATTTGAAAGTCTGACCCATCCTGAAGGAATTTGCTTCATTCCAACCTCCCTAAGGGAGTTTTCTTAGTATCATTTGGAAGTGGTCAGGTTGACTGTGGAATTTTCCCCTACTTACAGGAATTCCAGGGCCTTTCCACATGTGCTCCTTCCACCTGCCCAAGAGTATACTCCAGAACTTGTCTTTCCCTGAGGGCACCTGAAGAAAATTGTAGCTTCTGCTGGGCTCAACTGGTTCATCCAGCCAAATTCTTTAAGGAGACAGTATCATGGGAGACCTTAGAGCAGATCTAGGTTTGAAATTAATCAACCAACTACTTGCTTATGTGACTGGGTTTGGGCAAGTAATTCAACCACTTGACACCTCAGGGTTTGTTTTGTTTTTCTTTTTCTGTAAATTGGGAATAATGTTTCATAGTTACTCTGAGAATCAAATATTTATGTGAAGCTCTTAGTACAATATCAGATATTAAATGCTCTATATAAAGTAGTTAATTTACCGAGTATTTGTGTTTGTGTATATTCTACAGATGTTGTATTCTCCAGTAGAAACATAGTGATTGTAATCCTATTTGATAGTTCATTTTTATCTATTTCAAAGGCGTGTGTTTTCTAAACAGTACTGAAGTTTGGGATGAATTCACTGACCTTGACTTACTGCCTCATTTTCATGGCTATTACAGGCTATGCATTCCTTCTCTTTCAAGAAGAGAGCTCAGTTCAGGCACTGATTGATGCTTGTATTGAAGAGGATGGAAAACTCTATCTGTGTGTTTCCAGCCCAACCATCAAGGACAAACCTGTAAGTTAATGCTACTCGAACTTGAAGCTACAAAGGAAAGTTTTCCAAAAACTGTTTTGAAATGATTATTAGTGAAAAAACTACTGCATTAAGGGTTCAGTTTTTGAAAGTTCATATAACTTAAACAGTATCTAGATTAAAATATTAACAATTTGTTTCCCAAACCATCTGTCCAAAATTCTGAACTATGGAAACACCACAGTTGGCAGAAAGTTCATCAGCTATTAAAGCAGCGAGACCTAAGGCCATAATGTCATCTTCTTCACAGGTTCAGATCCGTCCTTGGAATTTGAGTGATAGTGATTTTGTGATGGATGGTTCTCAGCCTTTGGATCCTCGAAAAACAATTTTTGTTGGAGGTGTTCCTAGGCCATTACGGGCTGGTAAGTAGAATGTTAACAAATTTTGTTTCTTTACAAAAATCATTTAAACATTAATTGATTCAGTAAGCATTGGGCACCTGTTGTGTATATGTCACCACTAGATCAGCTAAGGGCAGATTCTTCTCCGACAGCTGCTTGCTGGAGAATCGAGACAAATTCTGAAAACTGCTCTTGAGACCATTTAGGAACTGGAGAATAGGACAACCGTCTCTCACTATGTATAGCCAACTCTAGACAGACTCTATAAGAAGAGTCCACTCGGGCAGTCAAGTCCACTTAAGTGTAACTCTGCAAGGTGTGAGAATTCGGGGTCTGTTTATTTGATACAGGTTGATTCTGATATCTGAAAGACACTTTAGATAGTTGCATGACAGACTTCTGTTCATCAGTCATCAGAATCCAGAGATCTACCAGAAGATGTCATATGGTACATAATTAGAGACATAAATGCCCACAGTACAAGCAGGTTTTATGATACTGTGCACCCTTGTGAAGTGTGTTAGCTCCTTGCATCATGAGAACACCCTCTTCCAGTATGGGAGGTGTCTGTTAAAGGACTGTTCACACGTGTAAATACTTACAGGTATACCTACTACAAAGAAGCACTACAGGAAACAGAAGGGCATAAAGCAAGGAAATGTGATGTAGCCTAATATTTTCAAAATACTTGTATTTGAGCTAACACATGAAGATTGAACAGAAGGAGATTGTGTGGAGTGTGTTTCAGATAAAGGGGTTAGCATATTCAAAGATGTTCGGTGGAGGGAGGCCGAGTCCATCAGAGGGACTGAGGGGAGTCCAGAGTTACCACCTAGGGCCTAAGGAATGAGGGGAGAGACACAGAAGACACAGAAGAAGTAAATAGTCAGATCATAAAAGTCCAACAACTAATTTGATATTTATCCTCAGAGCAGTGGGAAACCAATGAAGAGTTTTTAAGTAAAAGAGAGAGACATCATATTTGCATTTTTGAAAGACCAGTTTAGCTGATGACTTGTGGAAGGGATAGTTGAGTTGAGGGTAGATATAGGTGGACCAATTCAGGAGCCTGTTATTACAGTCCAGGAGGCAGTTAGCAGTGGCATGGGTTAGTGGCGGTGGTGGTAGAAGAGCCAAATGAACAAGTGTTATAGGTATTTATGAAGTAAACGCAAAGGCTCAATCTCAGTTTTCAGTCTTAAGCTACTAGGTAGACAGTGGTAACATTACCGAGAAGATCAGGAACACTGGAATAGGTTGGAAGAAGATTGTGGTTTTGAAGACTAGTGTGTGCCTCCGTTAAGAGTTCCCGAGCCAAAATTTCAGTTAAGCCATTGGCATCTGCTATATCTTCAAGAGAATCACCCTTGGTGCTGTTTTGAAAATAAACTAGGGGGTGGGAAGAACACAGATCAGAAAGGAAGTGATACAACTATTGCCATGATCTAATGAAAAATAATGGTACCTTGAAACAGGATGTTAGTCATGGAGGCAGAGCGGTTGGATTCTAGATATGTCTGGAAATCAAGTTCGTGGGATTGCATGCACCATGGGAAACAGAAAAAAAAAAACAGGAAGGAGGAAGCCAAGCCTCTTGAGTTGGCAACTTCATCTTTTCCATCACTTACTGAGTCAGTGAACACACACTGGGGCATGCTTAGACAGGTAGCGAAAGGTCAGGAGCACCGTGTAGGACAGTGCATGCTACAGGACCTGTTAGACATCTGTGACTGGTCCAGTGGACAGCTGAGCGGTCCACTTCTGTGGTGAGAGCAGATGGGCCCCAGTGTACAAGACAGAGGACTGGAGCTAGAAGAGAGCATTATCCTATTGACTTTCACTTAAAAAAAATACTTTAAGACTGTCGATTCACTGTGTTCTCTCCCATTTGATGTGCACTTCTTTTCATTTTCCAGTGGAGCTTGCTATGATCATGGACCGGCTGTATGGTGGCGTGTGTTATGCAGGGATTGATACAGATCCGGAGTTGAAATATCCAAAAGGTGCTGGTCGAGTTGCTTTCTCCAATCAGCAGAGCTACATTGCTGCCATCAGTGCCCGGTTCGTTCAGCTTCAGCACGGTGATATTGATAAACGCGTAAGTTGCATATTGGAAAATCCTTCAAGTCCTGTAATAAGCTGCTGATCCAAAGCTTACTGGATTTCCCTGGTGACTTAGAAGGTAAAGAATCTGCCTGCAATGCAGGAGACCTGGGTTCAGTCCCTGGGTCAGGAAGATCCCCTGGAGAAGGGAATGGCAACCCACTCCAGTATTCTTGCCTGGAGAATTCCATGGACAGAGGAGCATGGTGGCTATAGTTCATAGGGTCACAAAGAGTTGGACACAACTAAGTGACTAACACTTGCACTTTCACACTTTCCAAAGCTTGCTATCCTACAGAGTTAATAATGCAATTCAAAAACTGAGTGCTTATTTGTATACTCCTTTAGCTCCTAAAGAGTATTATATCAAAAGATCCCTGAATTATGAAGTTCTTGACCAGACATTAAACTTTAGGTATAATACACAGAATTTAAATATCATTTTAAAGCCATTTCAGAAAATTTATCAGCCAACAAGGTGTCTTAATATCTTTCTAACTGTGGAGGCAGAGCTTGTACTCTGGGGCCAGACTCCCTGGGGTCCCATTTCCACCCTGTGCTCCGTAACCCTGGGCAAATGAACCTCTTATTCTTCACGCACAAGTTGGAAAACAGTAATAATATCTCTTTCACAGTTATTTTGAGGAATAAGTGAATTCACATCTATAGAAGCACTCAGAGATAGGCACTAGTGTTAAATGTTATTTTTCATTTTTCATAAAATCTAAAGTGAAACCCATTGTGTGAAGGTGAAGGTGAAGGTGAAGTCGCTCAGTTGTGTCCGACTCTTTGTGACCCCGTGGACTATAACTTATTAGGCTTCTCCGTCCATGGGATTCTCCAGGCAAGAATACTGGAGTGGATTGCCATTTCCTTCTCCAGGGGATCTTCCCGACCCAGGGATCGAACCCGGGTCTCCCACATTGGAGGCAGACGCTTTAACCTCTGAGCCACCATTGTGTATATTTCCCTAAATATATGCAGTAACAAATGTAAATATGTAAATAAGCTAAAATACAAATAAACTAAATACACAAGATGATTGCTCTAAACTTTAAAACATTTACTCTCTAGCAGCACTGCTAGGTCATCATAGTAAGAATTTTCAGGAAGTCCTATGGATTATAAATGAAAGCCCCCCTACTGAATAATTTCTGATACTGATTACCAACCATTTAAAATACGAAAAAGGAGCGAACAAAACTCAACTGATTATTTTCAAATCTATTTCATGCTATAAAACTGTGGCTACTTCCTGAAGAATCATGTTTACATTTGTAGCACAGATGAGATATACTGAAAGCATGAGGCTACTTTCTTATATCCATTACAGTAGGCATGACTTGAGTGGGTTCTTGTTTCCCCAGGGTAACAGTTTCTTGAAGCTTATTCTCTGGGCCTGTTTGCACATTAAAAGGCTATTTTAGGGGCAGAGGACCTGGTTAATTAATACCTGTTGACTAGACAGTAGACTCTAGGAGTAGTCACAATTTAATTATGAAACCACACCATTTAGGAACAAAGTACAGCATCAGTTCAGTTCACATGTACAAAGAGGCATGCTTGTTTGCCATTGTTACTTAAATGTTGCCCCCCAAAAAGAAAGAACAAAATTAAGTATCTAAGAAAAGGAGTTCTGCTTTTATCCAGACATGCTATGAAATTTTTTTTTTAAACTGATTTGAACCTTAGAGTCCATCTCATCCATTGGTTTTCAGCCTCCACTGCACAGTAAAGTTGCCTGGGAATGAGGAAGGCCTGGACGTCTGGGTCCCAGCCCCACTGAGGTTCTGTGGTGGTTGTCTGGGATGCACCCAGGGCAGGGGTGATTTGTAAAGCCTCTGGGTGATTCTAAGGCCCAGCTGTGCTTTATGCCACTCATCTAGTCAACTGTGCTTTAGACCATCAAGATAGTCGGAGCTAAGCTCACTTGCTTTTTCAGACAAGTGAGAGGGTTTAATATACAGAAGCAGAGAGATGCAATTATTGTACTGCCATACCTCACACCTCTTTGTTTCCAAAATGATGTTGGAGGACAAAATTATTTAGGGCAGAGTACCGATTCTTACAGAGAAACCTTGATGCAAAGCAAGTGAATTGAGAAACACTTCTCTTCTTAAAAAGGCTTTGAACTACTGAGAGAAATGTTTGCTTTTTAAAGATATGTGCTATTAAGGTATTGCTATGCCTTCAATAGTTTACAAGTCATTATACAAAAAAATTAAATTATTAATCTTTATACCTTTCATCTCACTAATTGAACCATAAAAGCAGATAAAATTTAAATTTATCTGGAATGCAAAGATAGTGTACTTATTTGGATGGAATTAAAATTGTTTATTCAACGCATTTTTTAGGCTCATGAGTACTTTGGAATTTAGTTTCGTCTTCCCGATAGCTGTGAAGAACAGTCACCACAAATGTATAAATCATTTTTATTTATTATATTTTATTCAATGAGTAGTATAATTCACTGTGACTTCTGATAGTTACTGAAATGAATTGTGTTATACTTCAGATTGGCTAATTATTAGTTATGAATCCAGTTGATGGTGCATCACAGATAGTTCCTCTGTAGTGGAAAAGGGAAGACATGCTAATAGAAAATAAGAAGCATGAAGAATCATTGAAACTCCCTTTCACACATTCAAGCACTGAGATTATGAATCACAAATAAGTTTTCATTGTATTCTAAAATCATAAATTTGAAATAAGATTATGAATCAAAAATAGGTCTTGATTATATTCTGAAATCATAGATTTGAAATCCATTTTCATCTTTGTAAGTTTTGATTTTGAATTAAGTAGATTTGTTGTTAGTCATTCAGTCACTAAGTCTTGTCCAATTCTTTGTGACCCCATGGACTGCAGCACGCCAGATTAGCTGTATAAAAATAACATCTAAAATTTAAAAATACAGATAATTGAAATCATTGTTTTACATTGTCACCCAGTATTTAATGAAGTTCTATGAAAGTTAAATAAACAAGAGACACTGTGCTTAAAATCTTATGGTGATAAAGGCAAGGAAAAAAAAACACAAGAGAGAAACCCAGAAAAAACATTTACAAAGACACTTGTGTAGGTTCAGCTTTGCACTACACGTGCCACCAGACAGCACTGGACATTGAGCGAATGCAGGCGGCCCTTTTGCTCACAGCTTAGCCTCCAGTGAAGCGAGACCCAGCAGTTCTCACACTGCCTTGATCTATTCTTTGGTTATAGTAATGCACTTCCTTAATTGTAGTTATAATGAGGTAATGAGTCAGAAATAACAGCCTGCCAATCAAGACAGAATCTGTAAAGGAAAAAGGTAGGAGACAAAGATGGCGCATACAAATTTTAGAATTTGTGTCAAAGATCATTTTAAAGATCAAAAGCCAATGGAAAGAGAGATTAAAAATCCTTAACTGGCAAAGAGGACTTATAAATTAGTTTTAAAAAAGAAAACACCAGCAGGAAAATATGCAAAAAATATAGACAGTTCAGGAAAGCAAAATGTCCAATATATATAAAATATCCAGTCTGGTGGCCCAAACGGTAAAGAATCTGCCTGTGATGCAGGAGACTGGGTTCAATCCCTGGGATGGGACGATCCCCTGGAGAAGGGAATGGCAACCCACTCCAGTATTCTTGCCTGGAGAATTCCATGAATAGAAGCGCCTGATGGGCCACAGTCCATGGGGTCACAAAGAGCTGGACATGACTGAACAACTAACTTTCACTTTTTTTTTTTTTCAGGTTTATCCTAACCCTAACCATGAAATATTAGATTGACCGAAAACTTCCTTTGGATTTTTCATAAGATCATACTGAAAATGCACCTTTTGACCAATACAAATAACAAACAAAAATGTTATTTCATTCTTTCCTATCAAATGTTTTACAGTTCTTTTTATCAGTCAGCTACATTGTTTTCAGTTTGTTGTTATTGTATTTGTTCAAAGTAATGCTGAGGAAAATACCCTTATATATTTATTTTCTATACACATGTGAGTATTTCAGTAGAATACACTCAAAATAGAAATCATCAGGGCATTATTTTTTTACCTTGGGCAAATCAACCATTTAAACACTCAGTTTTCTCTCCTCTCAGGAAATGCAGAGATCTTAGACTGCCTGGCACTATTCAGTCAGACAGAAGCAGTAACCTGTCATTCATAAAGTTCTCACAAGCCAGAAAGTAAGGCCGTTGCAGCTAATAGTGGCCATTGCTAATTTACAGAGTATTTTACCAGGTACCAAGCACTGTCTTACATGCTTTTACTTGCGTCATCTAATCCTCACAACTCTAGGAAGCAGTCTAGTGCCTTTCTCATCTCACAGGTACGGAAACTGAGGTCAAGAAGTTTAGCATCAAGAGCTGACTTAAGTCTGAGACCTTCTCCTGAGTCACACTTTCACAGTGGGACTTTGACTTCTGTCTTAACTAGTTTTCAGAAGTCTAGACATGCCTTTCATAGGATCATCCACAGCTCTGGCTTGGTGGTACCAGTTATTTATGAGCAGGGCATAGCTCTCACCTGCAGTAGAGCAGCATTGCCAGGACCAGGGGCTGTTAGGGTTGTGCCATCTCACCGGTGGTGCTGGGAAGAGAGAACAAAGGTGTAAGTGCGTTTGTCTTTCATGCCCTGCTCATTTTAACTCACAGTTAACCCCACCTCTGAAAAGATGAACACACAGGTGTTTTAAAGATGTCAACTTCAAAAAAGGTGAGGGTGGAATGTTTTGTGAATCAATTAGGATTTTATCGTTTTTATAAATTATTTTTTGTCTTTGAGGAATAAAGTGATGTAGATAGTATTCAGTTAATAGTTCTCAGAAGAAACATATCAAAATACAATAAAATTACCAAACTAAGTGCTCATTGAGTCACATGGTCGATTATGAACCTAAGACCTATAAAAAGATTATTGCAAGAACAAAATGATGTGCTTTGTTTAACCTACAAAGTGGTGAAGCTGGGCTTCCCTCATAGCTCAATTGGTAAAAACTCTGCCTGCAATGCAGGAGACATAGGTTTGACTCCTGACTCGGGAAGATCCTCTGGAGAAGGAAATGGCAACCCACTCCAGTATTCTTGCCTGGAGAATCCCATGGACAAAGGAGCCTGGCGGGCTACAGTCCATGGGATTGCAAAAGTCTGTCACAACTTAGTGATTAAACCACCATGGGGAAGCTATCACCCTAGGAAATTGCGTCTTCCTTTCAGCATTGAATGCCGCTCCATTTCTCTAGAAAGCTGCATGAACCTCTTAAATCAGTGCTAAAGTGGCATCTGAAGTAGACTTGACAGGACTTGTCTTTCCTCTTTTCTAGGTGGAGGTGAAGCCATATGTGCTGGATGACCAGATGTGTGATGAGTGCCAGGGCGCACGCTGTGGTGGGAAATTTGCTCCCTTTTTTTGTGCCAATGTCACTTGCCTGCAGTATTACTGTGAGTTTTGTTGGGCAAATATCCACTCCCGTGCAGGACGTGAGTTCCATAAGCCATTGGTAAAGGAAGGTGCTGATCGCCCACGTCAGATCCACTTCCGCTGGAACTAAGAACAGCTGACCGGCCTCTGTTCAACAAGGAAAGAAAGGGTGCATGTGGCTTACTGTGTCTGAAGATACTGACATGCAGAAGAAATAAGTGCATTCTTCTGCTTTCACCCCAGCTATCAATACATGCATCTTTATCAGCAGCCAAAACACTACAAGCCTCTTGTTTTTCACCAAAACCCTACATCTCAGGCTTACTAATTTTTGTGATATTTTCATGTTAAAATAAAATGTTCTTTTGTATTTTCTCCAAGTTATTTTTATATGTAAAGTTAAAATTAGATATGAGAATGTTTTGCGTAGGGGCAAACAGTCTGCTGCTATATAGTGGGTGAAGTGTGCACTTATTTCTAAACGTGGGTTTTTAACTTTAAGATCTGCCCCAGTAATTTACCAAAGGTAGCAAAATAATAGTGAAGATGGAATATGTCTGCTACAAAGGCTTATTTTTATTGTTGCTATTTTCAGTGTATACATAAACTAAAAAATTAGGGTTGTTTTTTTGCTCTCCATTTTGACTTGCAAGAAATAATACCTCAAGATAATCTGATTTATTAGCTATTTTTAAACATTTTTAATCACAAGCTGTATTAGCTTTGCTGCTATATAGGTGTTATGTGTAAATGCCACCTATTAATACGGGATTGAAAACGTTAGAGACACACTGCATTGCAGATAAAATGCAGGCAGCACAATATGGCCTAAACTGCCATAGTTTTAGAATGTGAAAAAAATGCATGTTTACTTACCTGTATACACCATATGCATGCACTAGAATTATTAACAAGAGGTGAGGTATTGCAAATGTTCAAAAAAGCTCTCTTGAACTAGGTAGCATGAACAAACTATAAAATTTGTTTAAAAAAGCAAACTTGCATGCATTATTGTGACTTCAAGTTAAAAAACAATGTCCTACATGTGTACAATATGCAAATTAGTTTTAGATTAGAGAGTGCAGCCATTTTGTGATCTGGTCGGTAGTGGAATTCGATTTTATGCAGACTGGATGTAATATTTGTAATCCCTGTGCAATTTTGTGATGTGCGGTTCTAATTCATGTGCAGTGATATAGTATAGATAAAAGATTGAGTAAAAGAACAATACTAGAATTTTAAAGAAAGTTGATTTTAGCCCCTTTGATAGTTCATGGTTAAGACATCCTTTATAAACCAAAGATGGCCAGCACACTGCTAACCGGTCACCAAATGTAAGGCCCACAGGAAGCCCATATTTAAACAAAGGAACTTTATCGAAGAATGCAAAACTTTAGTAAACCTAAGTAAAGTCAAAATGGAGATGGGGAAATATACAGATGGCTAGTTGCATAAAATTCAATTTTACCTTAAAGATAACGGTGAAATCTGGCTTAAACTTGCTTATGTGTTTGACCTATGTATATTGGGGTCTTCTGTCTAAACTGGGGTCACTGTTGCATGGAAATTGTTGTTCTTAATGGTTAAAAATTGCTTTTTTTAAATTTTGATGAAGGAATTTTGGTAATGACTTTGCTTGCGGTTTTTTTGAGAAAGTGGCATGGAAACATGCAATAGTTAGTTTCTCTTGGTACTGAGCACTATTAGAGTATCATTAGTGACATTTTTTCTCTTTAGAGCATTTTTAATGCAACTAGCCCCTATATTTTAATGTAAGAGTTACTCTGCAATCTAAGCAAAGCATCCAACATGGTAGATGTTTTTTTAAATGCTGAAATAAGATTCTTGACTCTAAAGAGAGAAAACTACAAGGGTGTTGCCTTATTGCAGCCCCTTGGGACAATCCTTCACGTGAGCAAAGTGTTGATCTTAATATTGGTTGTCTATGGTGTGCTTTTTTGTACTGTAAAAATATGTGGTTCATGTCTAACTCTGCTGTTTTATTGTGGTTGTGGTTCAAGTTTTTAATGTTTAAAGTTGATGCTGTTTTCAGAAGAGCTTTTTACTAATTTATTTGTCGATGTTCCCTATTTGTTACTTAACCATGATCCTCCAGATTTTTGGAGTATTCTTTTCTAACCTTAACCCTGCCAACCTTGATCCATTTGACATTTGTTATGCACTATTTTTATATCTCTGTGAGAGATTTTTTCCAACAGTCAGCTATTTTATGGCACACTTTTTTTGACTGATGACATCTCCTTTGCTATACCTCAATTTTTGGAATTTAGAAAAGAAATCAGTAGTTTTGCAATGTTAATTATTTAGATATTTAATTTCGCAGATTTTTTTAACTTTATTTTCATAATTTCTGCTTAATGTTTAAAATTGAAGAGCCTTTTTGTGTATTAAATAATGAACACTAAAATAAATTATATGATGAAAATAATTGGAGATGTTGAAAAATCAATTTCCCTTCTTAAACAGAAATAAATATTGGAAATGAAGGGAAATGTAGTACAACACCCTTTTCGCCACGGGTAAAAATGACAGAAATGTATGGTTTGTTTTACCTTCATTTCTGTTACAATTAAAGCTTGTTAGTCTAATCTTTTACTCCTCCCCCACCTCACCCCTACCTCTTTTTTTTTTGTTTGTTTTACGTACTGCATTCTTATTTTCTAACTGTTAAACACTGTATTGGAGTTTTGTTTTGTTTTGTTTTTTAATTTACAGATCATATTTATTTTACTATTTTTGTAGAAAATTATTAATTTTGATTGTATTTTTGTATTTTCAAAGCTTCTTCACTTGTGTTCCCTAAATGTTCATATTGCTGCCCAAAAGTATGACTGTGGAGGAAAAAAAAAAACTTTAAAAATCCACACTTTTTGTTAAGAAGGAAACATTTAACATTTATATATTTGTGTATGGAAGACACTTGACATTTTATCCCTGTTGCATCTGGCTGCACAGAGCCTCTCCTCAAAGATGCTACAAAACTTGAATATAACACATTTTGGAAGGCTGACTAACCTCGATTCTGTGTTGTGATGTGCAATACTGTTTCTAATGTTTGTATAAAAAAAAATAACAGTGTAAACCTTTTTAATGCAAATTTATTTTTTTCATTGCATATTTTGCAGATTTTATCCACAGTGTCATTTTTTACTGTCAGAAAAGATACCCCTTTTGTCATTGCAACTATTTTTTAAATCCAGAAATCTTTGTACTGATGTAAATGATTGTAGTTATTTTGGATAGTGTTTTGCTAACAAAAGGAGAGACTTTTTTCATGCATATTTCTATTTTGTTTTTTTGGGTTTTATTTTATTTTAATAGTAGTAAAATATACTTGGAATAATTTTTCATATTCTTGTCATTAATATTATTTTGTATTTTTATGTGGAAATATATAATTTTATGACACTAATTGCTAAAGTTTATTTTATGTTGAATTATTTTTGGAGCTGAAATCTTTGTAATATTAAAGCAACTAGTTTCTAATTCCCAGTTTCTGTATAGAATCGCACAAGTGGTTTATGGAGTGTTTGGATTGTAATTATAAATGGTTCTTTGATATGCAAATTAATATTTTCAGTTGATTTTATTTTATATTCCTAATGAGGTGTTAAAGCCGTTTTTTATTTTTTTCTAAATAAAAAGAGAACCCATGCTTTTATGGACACTAGGTAAACGCCTTCAGCTTAAATTTTTTTGTTAAAATATTTTAGTTTATTTTATTGTTATCTTCCAGGTGTCTAAATCTCCAGTCTGTCTGTTGTACTGGTAATTTAACTCTGTAATGGAATAGTTTGCTGCCAACTATTTATATTAAGTAATTTTTAAATATTTGTAATATTGTTGACTGACTAATAAACTATTAAGTTATTGGCATAGTTGTGGAATCTTTACTCTTCAGTTCAAATCTATCAAAATACACATCACCACCAGTAAAATCTTTTCAGAGAGCTAAGTGACATGACCGCTCTGTATGGACTACAAAATAATCTTGGAATCTGGTTCAGCCCCAAAGGCCTTGGGCCTCAGTTCTTTTCCTCACCTCCCCCTAAACCCCCACACACATACCATAGAAATTTTGGTATTATAGTCATCACCAGATAGTGTGACCACATCCAAATTGATGCTGCACTTAAAACTGAGAAATTGTTGACCATTTGCAAAATGCACAATTTCCATGACGCTTTCTCAGATACCATCTAGTTGAGAACCACTGTCAAAATTTTCCTACTTATTTTCTGCACAGTCTGAGTTCTTCGGCTGCCACATTGTAGAGGAAGAAAGAAGGACAGATACAGAATAAGTGGTATGGGATCAAGGTCCTCAGCCTAATGAGGGTTAGAACAGATCTCCTTTTAACTTGAACAGCAATCGCGTTCTTGAAAACTGATGTTCAGGCAGGGGGTTGGGGAAGAAAAGGAGCCATTGCTTTTTCAGAGAACATTTAAAAAGTACCAAGTCCAACCGTTTTTTTTGTTTGTTTGTCTTACCTATACAAAGACTTCCCTGTAGCTCAAACAGATTCTTTAGAATCTGCCTGCAAGGCAGGAGATGAGGGTTTGATCCCTGGGTTGGAAAGTTCCTCTGGAGAAGGGAATTGCAATCCACTCCAGTATTGCCTGGAGAGTTCAGGGGCAGAGAAGCCTGGCAGACTACAGTCTGTGGGGTCACAAAGAGTTGGACACGACTGAGCAACTAACAGTCCACAAGGAAATAGGTGTCCCAGAGAAGATAAAACTACTTCCTCATATTCTACAAGATCTGACAGAAATGCCTTAACCCGGTTAGTTCTGACCCTGGCCAGCCCCTCACCTTCTGCCTCTGCAAGCAAACCATGCCTCTTCATATATATGTGGCCTATGCTGCCATTTTGCTGTTTAGAATCTTAGTTTTTCTCGAACCCAACAAGTTCCCTTCCACAGCAAAAGCAGAGAGCCTCATCTCCATTCTCATCTACCTTTTAAGACTTGGCAGGAATTTCTGAACCTCTTATCTCTTTCTCCCACTACTGATGTAAAGATCATTTATCTTTCTGTGCTCCCCTATCCTGTTACTTAAGAATAAAGTTTGAATACCAGCTAAGGAGTGGACAATAGCCATGTAGGATCCTTGAATGCCAGGCCATGTCATAGCCTTGTAGGTTGAAAGGTTAATTCAAACTCATCATAGTCAACTTGCATTAATCACTATGGGAAACAATTTCTGCTGAAACAACTTCTTCAGAATGGTTTTACTGGATTAACAATTTCACTTAGGGGTTAGCATTTGACTTGAATTTTTGTATGACCAAAGAATTTAAAGAACTCAATACAAACCATTTCTGAGAGAAACACTTGAACATCTATTTCACCAAAAGGAGTAACAATAAAACATCCAGGGAACAGGAAGATGTATGATCAGTTCAGTCGCTCAGTCGTGTCCGACTCTGCAACCCCATGAATCGCAGCACGCCAGGCCTCCCTGTCCATCACCAACTCCCTGAGTTCACTCAGACTCATGTCCATCGAGTCCGTGATGCCATCCAGCCATCTCATCCTTGGTCATCCCCTTCTCCTCCTGCCCCTNGGCAGTCAGTTTACTAAAGAAGGATATGAGAAGGCTGTTTTGTGGTAACAAAAATATTCATTCTTGAATAATATGTTCATTGTTCATCAAAATCACCAAATTATATATTTAAGAAATATTTCAATGTGTGTAAATGATGCTTCAATGGAAGCACTTAATTTAAAAATGATTCTTCAATATAATCTAAAATAAGTAAATACAGACATATCCATTGATGTAAATGAAGTATATACTTTCAACAAGATACAGGGGTGAAACAAAGTAGACTATAATGACTAAAAGGAGAAAGACTGGCACATATAGGTAATACAAATGCTGTTAAAAATAAGGCAAAGATTCTAATAATATGAAAGTAGAGTTCAAGGTAAGCTCTTAAGTAAAGATGCTCTTTGTTAGAAAACGTACAATTCACAGTAATCCTCCAACTGTGATGATACTTTAAAAAATGATAATCTATTACTTAAATATATAAAATAACTACTTAGACATTAGAGAAACAGAAACAGAGTCACAAAAAAATTTAATATAACCTGTCAGCCTTTGATAGATGAAGTAATCAAACAAGAAAAGAATCAATATATGTATATATGCAATTTTATAGCTCACATGCTCGTATGCTAAAAACACATGTCCCAGTATACAAAAAATAGAAATAGTAGTAAAAGTTTAAGCAGTTAATCTAGAAATTAAATACTTGAAACATATGCTAAGAAATATAAAAATAGCCAAATTTAATTGAAAAACTTTAACATAGTCTTTGATAGAGCAAGTTATCACAAAAGCTCTGAGTAATACATTAACAGGGTATGTTTTATGTATAACTGCATTTCAAGTCCTAAATCCTGTGTAAGTACTACTGCTCCTTTTCAAGAGCCAATGGAACATTTAAAATGATTGCTCATATATCAAGCCATAAAGAAAACACCAATAAATCCCTAAAAGTAGATATAAATCCAGCCACATTCACTGCAATTTACTACTCTACAACTACAAACTAATAACAAAACTTATATCTTAACTTGATTTATTTTAAGATATATACCTTCAAAGCAATTTTCAAAATAAAGAACATGCTCTCGCTCCCGTATATTGTAGTTATTGCTGAAAACAAAATATGAATTTTGAAAACTGAGCCCTGAGAAACAAAAGGACTCAATTCAAGAAAGGAGAACAGGCATTCACCATTGTGAATAAAATTACCTCTCCTATTTTCTCTTAGTTGACTCTGCCCAAAAGTTTATTCTACCATTAAGGCAAACTTGGTTTTTACAGTTAAAAATAAAGGGAAAACTTGGGTAAAATCATTAGACTATCTGACTTTGAGGAATCTTCCACTCACTCACCTTTACCTAAAAATATTTGTTGGCCAAAATGTTCATTTGGGTTTTTCCATAAAATATTAATACTCAATTTTAAAAATTCTAAGGAAGGAAGTCAGTTTATTACCAGGCCCTAAAACTTTAACTTAGACCCAAATTCTAATTCCAAAAATTCAGTAGGTCTAGGACAGGGGATAAAATTATAATTATTTATGACTCGCCAATNTCTTTGGCATTGCCTTTCTTTGGGATTGGAATGAAAACTGACCTTTTCCAGTCCTGTGGACATTGCTGAATTTTCCAAATTTGCTGGCATATTGAGTGCAGCATTTTTAAGAGCACCATCTTATAGGATTTGACCTTGAGAATTTCATGGACAGAGGAGCCTAGTGGGCTACAGCCCATGGGGTCACAAAGGAGTCAGTCTTGACTGAGTGGCTAACACCTGGACCTGACTGATGTGTTATGCTTATGTTACCTTCCATCCAAATAGAAATGTAGAGTAGACAGCTAGCTCTCTATGCCTGAAATTCTGGAAAAGGGTCTGTGAAAGAGAGTCATTATTATATAGATCTACAGCCATAAGTTTACATGACATCATCAAGATTTGAGATGTCATTCAAGGAGTAAGTCCATGGCTCCTTCTAATTAAGCAAAAGCAATGTAGGCGTGACACCACAGGATTTATTATTTACACTGGTATTACCAGATGTGAAGACAGGAGCAAAAGGTCATTAAAGGTCAGCACCTTAATTTCAATATCTCTGTCTGTCCCTCTTAAAAAAATATTTATTTCTTTAGCTGTGCCTGGTCTTGGTTGCAGCACATGGGATATATATCTTTATGGCATATGGGTTCTTTAGTTGTGGCATGTGGGATCCAGTTCCCTGACCAGACATTGAACCTGGGTTCTGTGCATTGGGAGCTCAGGCCTTGAAGTCTTAGCCAGTGGACCACCAGGGAAGTCCCCTGCCCCTCTTTTGTCCTTTCCTTGTCATTCTGTCTCTAGCTCTCTCCCTCTCCTTCTCTCTCTCTCTCTCTTCAGCTCCCTCCCCTTCCTCATCACCTATTCCCTCTCCATTTCTCATTTTTCAGTCTTATTCTAAAAGATGCAACCATTTGTCTTATCTGCCTCAGACTGAACAAGGTCTTGAGATGAGATATATAAAAATGTAGATAACAAAATACCTATGAAGTGCTAATTTTATTTATTAAGCACCTGCATTTTCATGGCACTTATAATTCTGATGACTAAAAATCATAGTTCCTGCGTTAGTGATTGTTATTTACAACAAAATGAAAATGTTCTGATTTCCTTATATTGTTGGTATAAAAGTGAAGTCTTTGCATATAAAATAGTATGCAAATTAAACATAATCCACAAAGAGACATTACTGACTTTAGAGAATGATTCTTACTTTGGGTGATTTTTCTTTGTTCATAGTTTTATGTCAAAAAATTATTCTGCTTTGAAGATTAGACGTGTATATAGTATAGGTTTTAATGGTTACTAATCATATTTCACTTTACCTGTGTTTTACATATGCAGGTCCTACTTAAGTAAAATACATTCTACACCTGTGTATTAGACACAAGTATTACTATAAGAAAAAAATAATATTTAAATCCAAACTAAATAGTAAATTCTAGAACTTCATGACTTTCTTTGAAGCCATGGACATACAGCACTCAAGATAAACTTCAATTCAGTTCAGTCACTCAGTCGTGTCCGACTCTTTGCGACCCCATGAATCACAGCATGCCAGGCCTCCCTGTCCATGACCATCTCCCAGAGTTCACTCAAACTCAAGTCCATCAAGTCNAGGGTCCTACTTAAGTAAAATACATTCTACACCTGTGTATTAGACACAAGTATTACTATAAGAAAAAAATAATATTTAAATCCAAACTAAATAGTAAATTCTAGAACTTCATGACTTTCTTTGAAGCCATGGACATACAGCACTCAAGATAAACTTCAATTCAGTTCAGTCACTCAGTCGTGTCCGACTCTTTGCGACCCCATGAATCACAGCATGCCAGGCCTCCCTGTCCATGACCATCTCCCAGAGTTCACTCAAACTCAAGTCCATCAAGTCCGTGATGCCATCCAGCCATTTCATCCTCGGTCGTCCCCTTCTCCTGCTGCCCCCCATCCTTCCCAGCATCAGAATCTTTTCCAGTGAGTCAACTCTTTGCGTGAGGTGGCCAGAGTACTGGAGTTTCAGCTCTCGCATCATTCCTTCCAAAGAAATCTCAGGGCTGATTTCCTTCAGAATGGACTGGTTGGATCTCCTTGCAGTCCAAGGGACTCTCAAGAGTCTTCTCCAACACCACAGTTCAAAAGCATTAATTCTTCAGCACTCAGCCTTCTTCACAGTCCAACTCTCACATCCATACATGACCACAGGAAAAACCATAGCCTTGACTAGACGGATCTTAGTCGGCAAAGTAATGTCTCTGCTTTTGAATATGCTATCTAGGTTGGTCATAACTTTTCTTCCAAGGAGTAAGCATCTTTTAATTTCATGGCTGCAGTCATCATCTGCAGTGATTTTGGAGCCCTGTTGTCTCCCAACCACACCAAGCCTTTATCTCTCTCTGCATTCACTCATATCTCCATGGATATAGTCACCTTTTAATTAACATTTGCTTTCATGATCAATAAAATTTCTCAAGCATTTGATATTAAGTAGAAATCTGACAGAAAACAAAGTAGTTCTCCAAAAGGTCTTTCTGTAAATTATTGAATTTTAGGGCTGTGTTTTTAACATTTCAGTGGGATTCCTTTTAGATTCTCAAAATCTTAAGTCAAAGTTTGCTTTCAGTGAAGACTTTATATGTGTGTGTATGTGTGAGTTCATTAATTAGTTTATTTTTAAATTTTACCTGTCAGATTTCAGCAAAGTGGACAATTTTATCTGTCCAATGAGTATATCTACCCAAATGGTTCCTTCCTCTTCATCTCATTTTTTAAGCAATAGTGCAACTTTGTTTATATAGTAAATCCCATCACTTCTGCTTCCCCTCCAACTTAATGCTACAGAGTTGCCATAAAACTTAAAACTATAATACATATTAATTATAACAACCTGTTAATTCATATTATATTTAGTAAATTTAAATATCTTTGTGTTTTAATTCCTTTCCACAATTGGAACTTTGTCAGCATTTTAAGTCAACTATTGGAAAATATTATATGTGGTCGTTAAGTGAACAGGCTCTAGACTAGACCCATAAAGGTTTGACTCTAATACCTATAATTTTATCATGTGCTCTTTAATAAGATAATTACTCTGTGCCCAGTTTCATACTCAACAAAATGAGAAAAATAGGACCTACCTCAAATTNCGCTCTCCTCTTTCACTTTCATCAAGAGGCTTTTTAGCTCCTCTTCACTTTCTGCCACAAGGGTGGTGTCATCTGCACATCTGAGGTTATTGATATTTCTCCCGGCAATCTTGATTCCAGCTTGTGTTTCTTCCAGCCCAGAGTTTCTCATGGTGTACTCTGCATAGAAGTTAAACAAGCAGGGTGACAATATACAGCCTTTACGTACTCCTTAGCCATCTCTCTAATACATAGACAATGATTTGGAACATCTCCAAACATTCAGTGACTAAGCACCAAAAATAAATAACAGTGCAAGGAGAGGGGCACTAAAAGTATGTTGAATACTGGGAAGTGGAATCTTGGGAGTACATCCTACAAGAAGAGCTGAAAAGTTCTCCCAAATTAAAACAGAGCCAGAAAAAAAATTTTTTTTAATAAAAAAAGATAAAACAGAGCCAGAATGGGGTAAAGTTACAGACCTTAACTCAGTCTAATACAGAAGTATTAGAATGATTATGAACACTGAGCTAAGACAAGTCTTCTATTGGTAAATGGCAGACGAGTTTGCCCTCTCATCATTCTTGGATGAGTCAGCAGTTTCATAGGTAACTATGAACACAAAATACTACAGTCTACAAGAAAAGAAGCGTTATATGAAAACTCATATAAAGGAAAACTCTTATAATGACTAAGTATTAGATGAAACTGGCATTTCCTTTGGATGCAGGTAGGAAAAGACTCCAAGAAAAAATTGATTTTTCAGACAATAGGTTGAGTTGAAATGTAAAACAGTAAGGGAGAGGTTTAAGGAAAAGATCTTTGCAATAGTAGAACCCTGAATTTAACAGTGTGGAAATAAAATAGAAACCCATCTTGAAAGAGCCAATAGTATGCAGAAAGTTAAGACAAAAATATTTCAAAATACATCGATAAAAAATAAAAGAGAAAGATACTTATTAGATGAAACTGGCATTTCCTTTGGATGCAGGTAGGAAAAGACTCCAAGAAAAAATTGATTTTTCAGACAATAGGTTGAGTTGAAATGTAAAACAGTAAGGGAGAGGTTTAAGGAAAAGATCTTTGCAATAGTAGAACCCTGAATTTAACAGTGTGGAAATAAAATAGAAACCCATCTTGAAAAGAGCCAATAGTATGCAGAAAGTTAAGACAAAAATATTTCAAAATACATCGATTAAAAATAAAAGAGAAAGATACAAAGTATGTGGGATAGAAAATGACACAATAAATCTAAGAATGTACTTGCTCCCAATATGATATATAAAAAAAGGATATTGGAAAAAATATTTAAAATTATATTGTTAAAAAAATTCCACGTGCTGGAAGAAAGGCCCTAATCACAGATTAAGATCAATCCATTAATAAAGAGAATCTCTCCTAAGTAAACAGCAGAAAAAGTTTTGTTTAGATTATTTTTGGTGATGTTCTGAATTTTTCATTTGAAAAAAAAAATTTAAACCTTGAAAGTCACAAGAATAATTCAATTAATACCCATATATCCTTCAGCAATTATTACCTTCCACTGCATTTACCATACGTTTCCCTGTCTCTCTTTCAAAACAAGGTCATTCTTACGTAACCAAAGTAAAAAAAAACGACCACATTGAGAAATTTTGTGCTTTCCTGGTGGCTCAGACAGTAAAGAATCCACTTGCAATGCAGGAGAACCAGGTTTGATCCCTGGGTGGGGAAGATCCCCTGGAGGAGGAAATGGCAACACACTCCAGTTATTCTTGCCTGGGAAATCCCACGGACAGAGGAGACTGGAGGGCTACCGTCCATGGGGTTGCAAAGAGTCAGACTGAATGATTAACACTATTCAGTTTCACTAATTGTCCTTAATAGGGTTCTCAGATGTGTATAAGAGACAGCCTGAAGTCCTTCCTATGCACCTTTGCTGTATACGATAACCATCTGTGCCTGAGGTGATGGGGCTGGAAGCTTTGCCCGTATCCTGTATAGGAAGTGGGACAGAGTGACAAATGTATTGGTTTTTTTTTTCCCATTCCCCCACCCGCTCCGCGCCCCCCCCCCATCTTCTCCCGTGCAGAGCCCTCCTTTCCACTTTAATTCTCCGTGACTATGTGGTAATTGTGGTGTTTTTTTTTTTT
>SJYX01002054.1:666434-678337 GCA_006410675.1 Oreotragus oreotragus
CAGTCGAACACGACTGAGTGACTTCACTTTCACTTTTCACTTTCATGCATTGGAGAAGGAAATGGCAACCCACTCCAGTATTCTTGCCTGGAGAATCCCAGGGATGAGGGAGCCTGGTGGGTTGCCATCTATGGGGTCGCACAGAGTCGGACATGACTGAAGCAATTTAGCAGCAGCAGCAACAGCAGTTGGGTTTGTCTCATGTAAGACCATGTAAGTGATGCTGGGTCTTTCTCAATGAATCACCTGGAGAAGTGAATGTTATCAGTTTTCCCCATTATTAGTGGTGTTTATTTTAATATCCTGGTTAAAGGTAGAGTCTGCCAGATTACTTCACTTTAAACTTGCCATTGTCCATTCGTAATCCACAAGTAACCTGCGTATGGGTAGTTGACAGTATGAATATCCTCTTTTTATTTAAATTTCATCCACAGACATTAGCAACTATGGATAGCTTGCCTACGTTAATTATCCCTAAGATTGTTGCAAGATAATGGTTTGAAATTTTATCATCAGTTCAACTTTTCATTCTGCTATTAGAAACATGTTACTCCTCCCATGTACTTGATTTAGTTATTTGTCAGCAGTTTCACAGATCATTTTTAGTTTAAATGATTAGAATCCATTACTTATTAATTGTACTGTTCACATTGTCCTCAATTTGGCCATTGGGAGCCCATTAAAGCTCACTCTGTGCTGTTTGACTATTTATCTACTGACATTTTACAAATTTTATGCATGTTTTTGTTTCAAAGTTGTGAGATTATTTTAATGAGGAAAAATATTTAGTTTTGAGGAAATGTAACTTTATCGGTTTTTGTCTAAGGTTTTGATTCTTGTGTCCTAAGAAACTTTTGCTTATAACCAATTCGTAAAGATTTTCTCCTTTAATTTTCTCTAAAAGCTGTATAGTTTTACTATTTATATTTAAGTCTATAATAGATCTCACATTAGTATTTGTGTTTAGTGTAGGATAAGGGCATATTGTTTTCTCCAGGGGTAGACTAGTTTTTCCAACACCATTTGTTGACTTTTTGTCCTATAGGATTGTTTTCATGTCTTTGTCAAAAGAAAAAAAAAAAAGACATGCAAGTATATATCAACTTCTTAGCTCTCTCTTCTATTAATTGAATCAATTTATTGATCTCTGTGCCAGTAAAAATAATTATTTGATTGCCATATGTTATAGTTAACTTGAAATTATGTAGCATAAATCTTCCAAATTTCTATTTCTCAAATTTGTTTTGGGTATTCTAGGTCCTTCTATTTCTATATGAATTTTAAAACCAGGTTTGCCGGAATTATGATAGGGAGCACATATAATCTATAGATCAATGTGTGCTAAAATTGATATCAAGGATATTTGGTCTTCTAAAATAATATCATAGTTGCTGCTACTCCATTTCTTTCAGTCTTGTTAATTCCTTTCAGCAAATGACTAAACTAAGCACCATGCATTTTTTTTTTTCTTAAATTCACTACCCTAAAAGAAGCATCTAAAATGTTAATTCATTCCCTCATCCTTAGCCCACTTTCTGGCAATGTGGTCCACACAGGCATACTTCAGAGGCCAGCCTAGAGTGTTGATAGAGTTAAAAAAATAGACTTGCAGCTCCCCTTTCTGCATATCTCCTTTGTAGGCTACCTTCTGACTTTCAAGGGGGAGTGTCTCTTCAAACTCTGACCCCCAGTGCCTCTTGTCAGTAACACTGAGTCTTCTTTTGGAGTTTTCATTGACTGTGTGACACAGACTGTGACTTATCCTCAGATAAAAACTGTATCCACCAGAAATTTACCGTGTGCTCTTTTCTCTTTTCAAGTATCAGTTCCTGTCTAGAATATCATCACTTTTGCTCACTCCCCTATGTCTTCGCCTAGTTTGTATTTTGTCTGGAGTTCACCGTAAAACCTGAAAAAGTGACAGATTCTCCCTATTTTGCTCTAGTGTAGTCTTAAAGAATAACCCATAGTCACACCACCGTGGAACTTGTTCAGTTCAGTTCAGTTGCTCAGTCGTGTCCGACTCTTTGCAACCCCATGAATCACAGCACGCCAGGCCTCCCTGTCCATCACCATCTCCCAGAGTGCACTCAGACTCGCGTCCATCGAGTCAGTGATGCCATCCAGCCATCTCATCCTCGGTCATCCCCCAATCCCTCTCAGCATCAGAGTCTTTTTCCAATGAGTCAACTTCCCATGAGGTGGCCAAAGTACTGGAGTTTCAGCTTTAGCATCATTCCTTCCAAAGAAATCCCAGGGTTGATCTCCTTCAGAATGGACTGGTTGGATCCCCTTGCAGTCCAAGGAACTCTCAAGAGTCTTCTCCAACACCACAGTTCAAAAGCATCAATTCTTCAGCGCTCAGCTTTCTTCACAGTCCAACTCTCACATCCATACATGACCACAGGAAAAACCATAGCCTTGACTAGATGGACCTTAGACAGCAAAGTAATGTCTCTGTTTTGAATATATTATCTAGGTTGGTCATAACTTTCCTTCCAAGGAGTAAGCGCTGTCTCTTATACACATCTTATAAAGGAAAACTCTTATAATGACTAAGTATTAGATGAAACTGGCATTTCCTTTGGATGCAGGTAGGAAAAGACTCCAAGAAAAAATNAGTAATGTCTCTGCTTTTGAATATACCATCTAGGTTGGTCATAACTTTTCTTCTAAGGAATAAGCGTCTTCTAATTTCATGGCTGCAGTCACCATCTGCAGTGATTTTGGAGCCCCCAAAAATAAAGTCTGACACTTTCCACTGTTTCCCCATCTATTTCCCATGAAGTGATGGGACCGGATGCCATGATCTTCGTTTTCTGAATGTTGAGCTTTAAGCCAACTTTTTCACTCTCCTCTTTCACTTTCATCAAGAGGCTTTTTAGCTCCTCTTTACTTTCTGCCATAAGAGTGGTGTCATCTGCATATCTGAGATTATTGATATTTCTCCCGGCAATCTTGATTCCAGCTTGTGTTTCTTCCAGTCCAGCATTCCTCATGATGTATGATATCATGATAATATAATAGGTACATATCTGATCCTCATCTGGTTTCTGGCACAGAACTCCTAAAACTCTTGGAATTTCCAAAGTGAGAAGAATGATGAAAGCAGTGAATATTCATAACAATCTATTTTCAACTACACCTGGGTTTGTTAATGAGGTAACTTTTGGAAAGCGACTAAGGATGGGAAATCACCCTGTGATTAGAGTATTGGAACTTTTAGTCTCCACCCCACCTGCCCCCAGCCTGGCCCACATCCAGGAAGGGTAGTTGGACTGTGAGTTGAATCGATCGCCAATGGACTGCAATTTAATCAATCGTGCCAAAGTAAGGAAGCCTCCATAAAAAAACCAAGAGACAGGGTTTGGAGAGCTGTGAACACCCTGGGCGGTGAGCTCAGGGAAAGTAGCTGAGTCCAGAGAGAACTTGGAAGCTCCACGTTCTTTCCCCCACCTTGCCCTAGGCATCTCTCCCATCAGGCTGTTTCTAAGTTATGTTCTTTTATAATAAACTGGTAGTTACTGAAATCCAAGGAAGAGTGGTTGGAACCTTCAGCCTGTAGCCACTGGGTCAGAACCACAGCTGACAATCTGGACTTCAGCTGAAGCCAGAGGAGGGGGACCTTGTAGGTCCGTGCCTGACTTCATCTATGGGGTCTGGCACTATCACCAAGTAGATAGTGTCCGAGCTGAGTTAATTTTAGGGCATTCATATGGTGTCAAAGAATTGCTAGTGATGTGTTGGAAATAAAAGGGCATCACCGATGGCTCAACGGTAAAGAAGTCTCCTGCAGTGCAGGAGACACAGGAGACTCGGGTCCAGTCCCTGGTGGGGAAGATCCCCTGGAGGAGCGCATGGCAACCCACTCCAGTATTTTTTCCTGGAGAATCGCATGGACAGAGAAGCCTGGCGGGCTACAGTTCTTGGGGTTGCAAAGAGTGGGACACGACTGAAGTGGCTTAGCATGTGCACATACACACATGTGTCAGAAAAACACATTGTCATTGATGTAAGTCATAACGTGGGTGCCGGACACTGTTGCGGGTCTAATGTACAGTTAAGTCCTAAAGAGTATGTGCTCAGCCACTCAGTCGATCCGACGCTCTGTGACCTGAAAGACTGTAGCCCAACAGGCTCCTCTGTCCATGGGATTTCCCAGGTAAGAATACTAGAGTGATTTGCCCTTTCCTTCTCCAAAGTCCTAAAGAGTAGAGACATAATATAACATCTAAATATAACATCATTAAGATAAGAATAAAACTCAATTTAAACAAAACCAAAACCTGGATGAACATTTGAAATGATAACAAAGGCCTTGTTTGGGGTGAGGAAGATAGATTATAGATGTTGATTCATTTATTGTAAATAAACTATTTCCAAATTGTAATATGAAATATGTATCTCTTTTAAAAGTCAAATACACAATTCCCAGAATAAAACATTGGCCCACCACCTTTGCATCCCTACTTTTCATTCCTGAGAAGCAACCACCTTAAAAGTGTTAACACTTTTCCAGTATCATGCTATTTACCTCCTTCCAGCTAAGTAGCACACTTGCGCTCTTCTTTTTCAGCTTAAGACCTTGTTGGCTTCCTAAAATGACTGTATGTGGTTTGTTGCCAGACACACCCCCTGCATGTACCTAGCATGCACATCCGAACAGGCTGTTCATTTTGTGAATGATTCATCACACTGATGATTATCATTTTTGCTTTTTTTTCTGTAGGTTTTATATCTCACTTAAAAGCTTGTTTTTAAATGAGCAAGGAAATGCCATTTGCTTTAGTAGGACAAGAGCTAGAGTTTCATAGGAAGACATACAAAATCAAAATCAGAAACCGAGATTCCATGGTACCTGAATCCCAGATCTATAGGATTTTTTTAAAAGCCTCCTTGTGAACTGTTAAGTACATACAGAAAATATTAAGCATCAATATGCACTATGAATAATTTTAAAACTCAAAAAGAAAATTGTTAAAAGCAGGGACTTGGATATACATCACTGTTCACAGCAGCATCACTCACAACAGTCAAAAGGTGGAAACGGCATAAATGACCACTGACAAATGAACGGATAAACAAAACGTGATACAGACATACAAGGAACTATGATTCCAACTTACGAGCAAGAGAGGTCTGACGTGTGCTACAAAATGGATGAACTTTGAAGACAAGACACTAAGTGAAATAAAAGTAGCTCAGTCGTGTCTGACTCTTTGTGACCCCGTGGACCATAGCCTACCAGGCTGCTCCATCCACGGGATTTTCCAGGCAAGAGGACTGGAGTGGCTCGCCCTTTCCTCCTCCAGGGGATCTTCCCGACCCAGAGATCGAACCCAGGTCTCTCCTGCATTGTAGGTAGACGCTTTACCATCTGAACCACTGTAGGCCAGTTGCAAAAGGACACACTGTGATTTCATCATATGAGCTACCAAGAGTAGTCAGCTTCTTAGAGACAGAAAGTGGAATGGAGATTGCCAGGATCTGAGGGAAAGAGGGTTAGTGCTTAATGGGGACAGAGTTTGTTTGACACGATGAAAAAATTCTAGAAATGGATAGTGGTGATGATTGTACAATGACGTGAATGTACTACCAAATTGCACTCTTAAAAATGGTTCAGAAAGGTACACTTTATGTTACGTGTATTTCACTACAGTAAAAAAAAAAATAATAAATAAGAGGATGAAAATTTACAGTATCCAAATTGACAGGCTCTTTCTTTGTCCCCTCAGCCATAACCTTCCCATCCTCTCTGAAACAATCACTTTTGCAGCCTTTACATTTTGGTATAGTTTAACACTCAAGCCTGAATTCCAAAATGACATCGCTTTTAAACTTTCAGTAAATGGAATTAAAACAATTCATGCGTCTACTTTTTGCTCTCCATTATTTTGTATAAGATACACCTGTGTTAAGCGTCTGCCTGCAATGCGGGAGACCTGGATTCGATCCCTGGGTCAGGAAGATTCCCCTGAAGAAGGCAGTGGCATCCCTCTCCAGTACTCTTGCCTGGAGAATCCCATGGACGGAGAAGCCTGGTAGGCTACGGTCCACGGGGTCACAAAGAGTCGGACACAACTGAGCGACTTCACTTTCACAGTTCATTTTATCGTATAAATTGATAGCATTTTATCATATAAATATCTAACTCTTCTTGAAGGACATTTAGTTGTTTTCAGTTTTTGGCTATTTCAAACAGTGCTGCTATAAATGTTGTTGTATTTCATTATTATTGTTATTGTATGCACGCATGTCTCAGTTTCCAGGGTATAATACCCAGGAGTGAATCGCTTGGGTCAGAGGGCACAGGAGCTTCTACGTGCTCAGGAATGTGATCTGTTTTCTAAAGTGACTATACTGGCTTGTGCACTCATTAACAATGTAAGGAAGCTTTGATTTTCTACATCCTAGTCCCTACAGGTTTGGTCCATCTTTATTGCCAATCTGTGGTAGTTTTCATTTTTTGGATTACTAATGAGTTTGAGCAGGTTTGAGTAGTTGCAACAGAGGATGGTCCATGTACTACCTAGACATTTACAAAAGCAGGGTGTCACAGTCTCAGAGAACAAACTTCCTGTTTCCAGGGGCAGGGTGGCAGAGGGAAGGGTGAGTTGAAGGAATGGTTGGGGAGTTTGGGATGGACATGCACCACTGTGCTGTTTAAAATGGATAACCAGACAAGGTCCTACTGTACAGCACAGGGAGCCCTGCTCAATGTTACGTGGCAGCCTGGATGGGAGGGCGTTTAAGGAGAATGGGTACATGTATCCCTCTGCTGTCCACCTGAAACTATTGCAGCTCTGTGAACTGGCTCTCAGTTCAGTTCAGCTCAGTCGTGTCCAACTCTCTGCGACCCCATGAACTGCAGCACGCCAGGCCTCCCTGTCCATCACCAACTCCCGGAGTTCACTCAGGCTCGCGTCCATCGAGTCCATGATGCCATCCAGCCATCGCATCCTCGGTCGTCCCCTTCTTCTCCCGCTCCCAATCCCTCCCAGCATCAAAGTCTTTTCCAATGAGTCAACTCTTCGCATGAGATGGCCAAAGTACTAGAGTTTCAACTTTAGCATCATTCCTTCCAAAGAAATCCCAGGGCTGATCTCCTTCAGAATGGACTGGTTGGATCTCCTTGCAGTCCAAGGGACTCTCAAGAGTCTTCTCCAACACCACAGTTCAAACTCCAATATAAAAAAAAAAAGTTCAGTAAAGCAGGTTGCCAAATCCTAGACTATGGGCAACATGTCTTCTCACTTTCATAACTAGCATCAGGTATCATGTCTGGCTCATTCTTATTGTCAATCATGGGAAATGTTTGATTATAACCAATACTATGATCCACTCAATAAACGTATGGAGAAACCCATTTAACATTGATGAACTTTAGAAATTTCACACACAACATAGCCCCAAAGACCAGATAGGAACTATTCTCATATATGTCTTTTTTTGACCTCATCCTTTAAAGAAATATGAATTTATGTACTAGGTAATTCTGCCAAACGGAATCTTCTGTTAAGTAAAATGCATGCACCGAGCCAATTTGCTTAATATTAATCTTGACCATGTTAGTGTTTTTAACCCTCTTCCCAGGTGGCAGGCTTCCCAGGTGACTCAGTGGTAAAGAATCTGCCTGCCAAGGCAGGAGACACAGGAGACACAGTTTTGATCCCTGGGTCGGGAAGATCCCCTGGAGGAAAAAAGACAACCTACTCTAGTATTCTTGCCAGGATAATCCCATGGACAGAGGAGCCTGGTGGGCTACAGTCCATGGGGTTGCAAAGAGACAGCACGACTGAACGACTGTTCACACACACAAGCACCAGCTGATGAGTGATTCACGATACATTGCCTTTCAGAAACAGGACCGGGCGCCAGCCATGATGCAATTGCAAGCAGGCCAGGAAGGCTGAACAACCAGAACCATCCTGCTGATTTCTGTTATGTCATCGCCCAGATTTTCTCCTTTTCATCTGTTATTTCACCACTTAATGTTAATTTTTTTGGCAAGCACTAGCTTGTATTGTTTTCTCTTTTTCACATTGGTATTTATAAAATTCACACATTTTAAATATACAGCTGGACAAATTTGGGCAACTGTATACAATCACAATCACCATGACAACCAAATTACATAAGAGCTCCCTCTCTCTGCAATGCTGCGTGTGTCTATTACACGATACACGTCCTTCCTCTCATACCTCTAGCCTCCAGCAAGCACGGTTCTACATTCTCTGACAATAGTTTTGATAAAATCTCATATAATCAAAATCACGTGGAACATAACATTTTGTGTTTCACTTTTTCACTTAGAGTTGTTTTTGAGATTTATCCCTGTGTTGTCCATAATAATATATCCTCCCCCTCTTATTTCAGATTACTGCTCCATCGTACACAATTTGTCTGCTCATCAGCTAATGGACATTTGGATTTCTTCCAGGTTTTGGCTGGAATGTTCACAGATTTTTATGGGAATATATGTTTTCATTTCTCTTGGATAAATGTCTAAACGTGGAATTGCTGAATTATATTAAATATATGTATGAAATTTTGTAAGGTGCTTCCATAGCCTTTTCCAAAGTGGCCTTACCACTTTGCATTCCACTAGCAATCCATGAGTTTCCATTGCTGTATCTTCCCTCTGGAGAAGGGAATGGCAAGGCACTTTAGCATTTTTGCCTTGAGAACCCCATGAACAGTATGAAAAAGTAAAAAGATATGACACTGAAAGATGACCTCCCCAGGTCGGTAGGTGCCCAATATCCTACTGGATAAGAGTGGAGAAATAACTCCAGAAAGAATGAAGAGGCTGAGCCAAGGTGAAAACAACACCCAGTCGGGGATGTGACTAGTGATGGAAGTAAAGTTCAATGCTGTAAAGAGCTGTACTGCATAGGAACCTGGAATGTTAGGTCCATGAATCAAGGTAATTGGAAGTGATCAAACAGGAGATAGCAAGAGTGAACATCGACATTTTTGGAATCAGTGAAATAAAATGAACTGAAATGGGTGAACTTAATTCAGATGACCATTACATCTACTACTGTGGGCAGGAATCCCTTAGAAGAAATGGAGTAGCCATCACAGTCAACAAAAGAGTCCAAAATGCAGTACTTGGATGCAATCTCAAAAACGACAGAATGATCTCGTTCATTTCCAGGAGAACAGAGATTATTTCCAGGAGAAATATCAATAATCTTAGATTTGGTGATGATAGCACCCTTATGGCAGAAAGCGAAGAGCAACTAAAGAGTCTCTTGATGAAGGTGAAAGAGAGTGAAAAAAGCTAGCTTAAAACTCAACTTTCAAAAAACTAAGATCACGGTGTCTGGGCCTATCACTTCATGGCAAATAGATGGGGGAAAAATGGAAACAGTGACAGACTCTATTTTGGGGGGCTCCAAAATTACTCAGATGGTGACTGCAGCCATGAAATTAAAAGACACTTGCTCCTTGGAAGAAAAGCTATGGCCAACACAGACAGCATATTAAAAAGAAGAGGCATCACTTTGCCAACAAAGGATCATAGAGTCAAAGCTATGGTTTTTCTAGTTGTCATGTATGGATGTGAGAGTTGGACCAGAAAGAAGCTGAGTGCTGAAGAAGTGATGGTTTTAAAACTGTCCTGCTGGGGAAGATTCTTGACAGTCCCTTGGACTGCAAGGAGATCAATCAATCTGAAAGGAAATCAACCCTGAATATTCATTGGAAGGGCTCATGCTGAAGCTAAAGTTCCAATATTTTGGCCACCTGATGTGAAGAGCTGACTCATTGGAAAAGACCTTGATGCTGGGAAAGACTGAAGGCAGGAGGGGAAGTGGACAACAGCGGATGAGATGGTTGGAGGGTATCACTGACTCAATGGACATGAGTTTGAGCAAACTCTGGGAGATAGTGAGGGGCATGCTGCAGTCCATGGAGTCACAAAGAAGCTGACAAGACTGATGTACTAAACAGCAACAACAGCGTTCCCACCAAGGCTGATGGGTTTTCGTATTTTAGTGAATATGAACCGGTATCTTTCTCTTCATGGTTTTAATTTGCAATTTTCTTGATGACTAATGATATTGACATCTTTTCATCTGCTTATTATGTGCATGCATGCTAAGTCACTTCGGTCATGTCTGACTCTTTGTGACCTTATGGCCTGTAGCCCACCAGGCCCCTCTGTCAATGAAATTATCCACTCAGGAAGATCTCCTGGAGAAGGAAATGGCAGCCCACTCCAGTACTCTTGCCTGGAAAATCCCCTGACAGAGGAGCCAGCTGGGCTATAGTCCATGGAGTCACAGAGAGTCAGACACAACTGAATGACTAAGCACAGCAGCAACTAAACAAGAACAATGAATACAACGTCACCAATAACTGAAACTTCAAGTTAGACTTCTATTAATGTATAAAACAATTTCTGATTTGGACTAAAGTAAATTTTAACCAGAAGGACTCAAGCACCTCAGATTTTAGAAAATACACCTTTGAACTTTGTATGATGCTTCAAGGAATGTTTAAAACGCACTTCCTACTGAACAGGTAAGTTGAATCTTGCACCTACTGCTCATTCAATTATCTCTAAACTGAGTACTTATCAAGTAAGGAATGCCATCAATTGAGTCAGATAATGTTGGCAATCCAACTGTCAGTCAGTTAGTTCAGTCACTCAGTCGTGTCCGACTCTTTGTGACCCCAAGGACTGCAGCACACTAGGCCTCCCTGTCCATCACCAACTCCCGGAGTTTACTCAACTCATGTCCGTTGAGTCCGTGATGCCATCCAGCTGTCTCATCCTCTGTCATCCCCTTCTGCTCCTGCCTTCAGTCTTTCCCAGCGTCAGGGTCTTTCCCAATGAGTCATCTCTTCGCATCAGGAGGCCAAAGTGTTGGAGTTTCAGCTTCAACATCAGTCCTTCCAATAAACACCCAGGACTGATCTCCTTTAGGATGGACTGGTTGGATCTCCGTGCAGTCCAAGGGACTCTCAAGAATCTTCTCCAACACCACAGCTCAAAAGCATCAACTCTTCGGCGCTCAGCTTTCTTTATGGTCCAACTCTCACATCCATACATGACTACTGGAAAAACCGTAGCTTTGACTAGTAGTCAGTTTTCCAGAGGCAGAACCAATAGCATATGTATAGATATATAAGAGGTGGAGACGGGCATGGCAACCCCCTCCAGTATTCTTGTCTGGAGAATCTCATGGACAGAGGAGACTGATGGTCTACAGTCTTTAGGGTTGCAAAGAATTGGACACAGCTGAAGCGACTTTGCTCACACGCAGATATGTAAGAGGAGATTCATTTGGGAAGTCGGCTCGTGTGATTATGGAGGCTGAAATAAGCCCCAGTCTGCCATTTGTAAGCCAGGGTATGAAGAGCCAGGAGCTACAGCAGAAGAGGGACATCCAGAAGGGGTCCGGGGACTTCCCTTCTGGCTCAGTGGGGAAGACTCCAGCGGCCAAGGCAGCGGACATGGGCTCCATTCCTGGTCTGGAACGACCATGCCTCGCAGCCGCTAAGCCCGTTTGCCACCCCGGCTGAGCCTGTTCTCTAGGGTTTGTGAGCCACGACTGCTGAGGTCACGTGCTGCAACCACTGAAGCCCGCGCACCCGCAGCCTGTGCTGGGCAACACGCGAAGCCACTGCGATGAGAAACTCACGCGGGCAACGCAGAGGAGCCCCGCTCGCCGCAACTAGAGGAAGCCTGTGCAGCAGCCAAGACGCAGGGCAGCCAAGGAAGCTGCAACAGACAGACCGGAAGGGAGCTGGCCGGGCATTTCCTCCAGCGTGACCTCATGGTCTGAAATAGCTAGGGTGTGACGCGAGGGGAGCAGGCGCGCAGCAGGGGTAAAGCGCAGCTGTTCCATACGTGGTCCCGTCATTTCGGGCGCCCCTTCTCTACCCAGGGC
>SJYX01002054.1:686872-699804 GCA_006410675.1 Oreotragus oreotragus
CATGGACTCGATGGACGTGAGTCTGAGTGAACTCCAGGAGATGGTGATGGACAGGGAGGCCTGGTGTGCTGCGATTCATGGGGTCGCAAAGAGTCGGACACGACTGAGCGACTGAACTGAACTGAACTGAATGTATGTATGCATAGTGTCTATATGCACCATACCTCCTTTAGCCATTCATCTGTTGATGGACATTTAGGTTGTCTCCGTATCTTCACAACTATAAATAATGCTACTATGAACACTGCCGTGCAGGTATCTTTTTGGATTGATGTTGTTCAGTCACTAAGTCGAGTGAGACTGTTTACAACCCTCTGGTCTGGGGCTTTCTTTGACTTGGTGGAATATAGATAGGGGGTCCTCTGGCCTCTTGTACATATGTGTCCATTTTCTGGCGGTCCCTCTCCCTCATTTCGCAGTGTGTGTTTCAGGGGAATTCTGTCCTTATTTTGAAAATTAGTGTTGCTGTTCAGTTGCTCTGTCATGTCTGACTCTGCGACCCCATGGACTGCAGCACGCTAGGCTTCCCTGTCCTTCATTATCTCCTGGAGTTTGTTCAAACTCACGTCCACTGAGTCATCCAACCAACTTATCCTCTGTCACTCCTTCTTCTCCTGCCCTCAGTCTTTCCCAGCATCAGGGTCTTTTCCAACGTGTCAGCTCTTTACATCAAGTGGCCAAAGTATTGGAGCTTCATCTTCACCTCAGTCCTTCCAATGGAAGTCATGTCTATGCTTTTTAATGTGCTGTCTAGGTTCGTCTTTTTGGATTAGTGTTTCTGTACTTTAGATATAATCCCAGCAGTGCAATTGCTGGAAAATATGATAACTCTGGGCTTCCCAGGTGGCGTCAGTGGTAAAGAACAGGCCTGCCAACTCACAAGATATAAGAGATGTGGTTCAATCCCTGGGTCAGGAAGATTCCCCTGTAGAAGGGAATAGCAACCCACTCCAGTACCCTCGCCTGGGAAATCCCATGGACAGAGGAACCCGGTGGGCTACAGTCCATGGAGTCACAAGAGTGGGACACAACTGAGCACACGTGCATGGATGGACATACATATATATGTATACATCCATTATATAACATGGATGCAGTACAGTTTGTTTAAACAGTCACCCTCCGAGGGATATACCTGTGTTGTTTCCAGTTTGGGGCTATCACAAAAAAAAGATGCTGTAAATATTTCTGCTGTTGATTTCTACTTTGATTCAGTGGAGGCTCAAGAACACATTAAGTATAATTTTAGTCCTTCTCAATTTGGTAGAAAGAAAGAAAGTGAAGTAGCTCAGTCATGTCTGACTCTTTGAGACCCCATGGACTATAACCTACTAGGCTCCTCATCCATGGAATTTTTCAGACAAGGGTACCGGAATGGGTTGCCATTTCAGTTAAATGGCCCAGGAGGTGATCCTCCTTGGTATATGTTTAGTTGATACTGCTAAGTCACTTCAGTCATGTTTGACTCTGTGCGACCCCATAGACGGCAGCCCACCAGGCTCTGCCGTCCCTGGGATTCTCCAGGCAAGAATNGATGGACAGGGAGGCCTGGCATGCTGCGATTCATGGGGTCGCAAAGAGTCAGACATGACTGAGCGACTGCACTGAACTGAACTCAAGATAAATCCACAAACAGAAATTACAAAGTCTGTACTCAAAACAATTATCACAAAAGATTGTCTTCAAACTCAGTGGGCAGGGACTTTATTCTTGAGGAATTGTAGGTACTAGGAGCATCTTCTCAGAAGGCATTTAAACGATATGGATTAAATCCTCAAAACAATAAAGAAAGACATCACATCCATAAAGAGAAAAAAACAAGAAATTATGAAACAGAAACAGGGAGGTCTGAACCAAGAACAACAGGAATTTGAAGGGGAGATGTGTTTTTTTAAATGAAGTTTTTAAAAAGAAGAGTTCTAGAGTCTATACAGAATGATTGCAAAGATAGTTCCTCTCATACTCTACATCCAAAGTTCGTTTATTATTAACATTTTACAATCATGGTCCACATGTCACCATGAGTGAACCAACTTAATACATTAAGTCAAGTTCATAATTTACTTATATGTCCTCAGCTTTTCCCTAATGTCCTTTTCTTTTTTTCAGTTCCAGAATCCAATCCAGGATATCACATGACATGTATTAGTCATGCTTCCTCAGTTACCTCTGTTAGGCAGCTCAGTGAGGCCATATGCTGACTCAGTTCAGATCAGTTCAGTCACTCAGTCGTGTCTGACTCTTTGCAACCCCATGAATCGCAGCACGCCGGGCCTCCCTGTCCATCACCATCTCCCGGAGTTCACTCAGACTCACGTCCATCGAGTCCGTGATGCCATCCAGCCATCTCATCCTCGGTCGTCCCCTTCTCCTCCTGCCCCCAATCACCTCTTGGCACTGTCTGGCACTCTGAAACATCAGAAAGGAGATCCATAAGATATTCTTCAGTGACTCTTCCAGTTCGAAGTCAGGGCCTGCTGTTGTTGAGTCATTAGGTCCTGTCTAACTCTTGTGACCCCATGGACTGTAGCCCACCAGGCCCCTTTACCCATGAATAAAGGAGCAAGAATACTGGAGTGGATCGCCATTTCCTTCTCCAGGAGATCTTCCCCATACCAGGCTCCCCTGTCCATGGGATTTCTCAGGCAAGAAAGCCGGAGCAGGTTGCCCTTTCCTTCTCCAAGATACCTTCCCCACCCAGGGATGGAACCCGTGTCTCCTGCATTGGCAGAAGTACCACTGAGCCACCTGGGAAGTCAGGGCATAGCTTTCTACTGAAAAATGGAAACACCCACCCTTCATGGGGTGAGGTGAGTAGTGGTCACTGAGATACACTCACATGGTTTGGAAACCTGCTTCTGATCAGGCACTGCTAACAAAGCCCGTCCTTCAACCCACAGGGAGACCCAATATGCTAGGGCAGAGGGAGAGACGTTCCAGGACAGAGCTGTGGCTAGGGGTGGGTGGGGAGAGATTTGTAGTCTGTAGTCTCAAAAAATATGTGCTAAAGTGAACAGGAATGCCACCTGGAGAACCCCAGGTGGAATATGACCCTCAGTTCAGCCCTCCAGTGGCAGGACCTAAACAGAGCCTTTGTTTGATATTTGGCACCTTGTTCCCAAGGCAGCAGTGGTCTGGTTTGGGGAGACATTGACACCCTCAGGGAAAAGAGGACTTGGAAGAAGCAGAAGGCCCAGCCCGCGCAGGAGAAACAGAGGTGATCGTGAGTCCTTTCAGCGGGTGAGCTGCTCCCTACACACCAGGATGCCTCTGCCAGACCAAGGTCCCTTCGGAAAAGAAAGAGCAGCTCTCCTGGCTGGCCCTGGCTATCAGAAGACTCTTTTATATGCAAGGTTGTTGTGAGAAATTGGCTCCTCTTGACTGTCAGATGACTGCTTTGATTTGATTTTGCGGAGTGGCGTAGTTTTGTAAGAAGTCAGGTAAGTACCAAGAGAGTACGTTTGCTTCCAGCCAGAAGCCTCGGCAGGAATTGAAGCTCTAACAATAATAACATCAGCTCTGCTCATTATCTCATTTAATCCTCAGAGCCTCCCCATGAGGGAGGTGCTAATATTAACCCCAAATCACACGTGTGTAAACTGAGGCACAAAGCGGTGGAGTCCTGTTCCTAAGGCTGCAAAGCTGGCAAGTGGCCCATTCGGAATTCAGACCAAAGCCTCTCATTGCATTTTATCTACACTAGCTGCAGGACCTCAGCAAATCTCCTTACCATTTGAGGGCCAGTCTCCAAATATTTTACATTGTACCTCATGATGTTTATAGGTTTTAAGGGAGGAACACAAGAATTTTGGCAAGCATTTCTAGAGAACCCACTACATTCATTCAGGACATTGCATATCAAAGAGAAATTGCCCAGAACAATGCCTGGCACTAGATGGGTTTATCCAGTTGAGTATGAAAGTGAATATGTATGTCAGCCTTTGCCTGTTGCAATACCCAAAACCCTTGGTGGCTCAGTGGTAAAGAAATGAAGTGAAGTCACTCAGTCGTGTCCAACTCTGTGACCTCATGGAGTGTAGCTTACCAGGCTCCTCAGTCCATGGAATTTTTCAGACAAGAGTACTGGAGTGGGTTGCCATTTCCTTCTCCAGGGGATCTTCCCGACCCAGGGATCAAACCTGGGTNGAAATGAAGTGAAGTCACTCAGTCGTGTCCAACTCTGTGACCTCATGGAGTGTAGCTTACCAGGCTCCTCAGTCCATGGAATTTTTCAGACAAGAGTACTGGAGTGGGTTGCCATTTCCTTCTCCAGGGGATCTTCCCGACCCAGGGATCAAACCTGGGTCTCCTACATTGCAGGCAGATGCTTTACTGTCTGAGCCAGCAGGGGAGCCCCTGTGGTAAAGACTCTGCCTGCAATGCAGGAGACCTAAGAGATGTGGGTTCAGTCCCTGGGGCGGGAAAATCCCCTGGAGGAAGGCATGGCCACCGACTTCAGTATTCTTGCTTGGAGAATCCCATGGACCAAGGAGCCTGGCAGGCTATAGTCCATGGGGTCACAAAGAGTGGGACACGCCTGGAGTGACTAAGCATGCACGCTCTGTTCACTGGCCCCCAAGGTGCTCAGAGTAAATTTCAAACCACTCCCCAAGCCTATGCGGCTACACCTGCTCTCACTCCTGCCCACCCTTGACCTTATTTCCTAACACCCCTCCCCACTCAGCTCCAGCTACCTTGGTGAGCTGTCCTTCTCAAGATCCCCAAGTAACATCCCATCTGCCTGGTACCTTTGTCACTGGGATCACTCCCTGACTTCCTTCAGGCTGTGCTCAAATATCTCCTCAAGGAGGTTTTCCCTGACAATGCCACTGAACATAGAACCCTCACCTATCCACGTATTCGCTATAATTTTTCTTCCTAGTTTGTTTCATTGTCTAAAGTTTATGTATTTATTGAAAAATAAATTATTATTTTTAATTATATATTTATTAAATAAATTTTATAATTTATAATTATACATTTATTATTTTCCAATTTCATCTGTTCAGTCTCTAAGCTGTAAGCTCTATAAGGCTATGGACTTTGTCTTGCTGCTTCTCTGGGGTCTAGAACTGTGCCTGACACATAAGAATCAGATATATTTACACACATACAAATATACATGCACACTTACAAATATATATTCAGAGGAAGAGATGGTTGGATGGCATCACAGACTCAATGGACATGAGCTTGAGCAAGCTCTAGGAGAGGGTGAAGGACAGGGAAGCCCAGTGTGCTGCAGTCCATGGGGGTCACAAAGAGTCAGACATGACTGAGCAACTGAACAAGTGAACATGCACACACGTAGATGTCTGTATAGATATAAATGTATATACGTAGAAAGCTGTATTAAGACATATACATATACTCAGCTTTCTTTATAGTCCAACTCTCATAGTCATACATGACTACTGGAAAAACCATAACTATGACTAGGCAGGCCTTTGTTTGCAAAGTAATGTCTCTAATTTTTAATAAGCTGTCTAGGCTGATTATAACTTTTCTTCCAAGGAGCAATCATCTTTTAATTTCATGGCTGCAGTAACGGTTAATTTTACAATCAATTTGATTGAGCCAAGAGGGGTCCAAGTATTTGCTTGAACATTATTCTGCGCATGTGTTGGAGGGCGTTTCTGAATGAGATTCACATTTGAATCAATCGACTGAGTAGAGCAGGTTGCCCTTCACCATGTGGGTGGGCCTCATCCAATCCACTGCAGGCCTGGATGGAAGAAAGTCTGGGTGAGGGAGAAGTCACCCTCTGCCCGGTTTCAAGCTGAGACATTGAGTGTCTACTGCACTCAGACTGGAACTTACACCATCACCACTCCTGGCTCCAGGCCTTTGGACATGGACCAGAACCACACCACTGGCTCTCTTGGGCCTTAGTTTAGATGTAGCAAGTTATGGGTCGGCTCATCCTCCTTCATCACCCAAGACAAACCTTGCAATAAATCTCTCTCCCCATAATGTCTATCTCCTATTGATTCTGTTTTCCTGGAGAACCCTAACACACCACATTTTACGTTTTTTAAGGCAAGTACTCTGATCTTTTTAAAATTATATATTATAAAAGTAGTCATGTATGGATGTGACAGTTGGACCATAAAGAAGGATGAGCACCAAAGAATTGATGCCTTTGAATTGTGGTAGTGAAGACGTTTGAGAGTTCCTTGGACTGCCAGGAGATGAAACCAGTCAATCTTAAAGGAAATCAATCTGAATATTCATTGTAAAAACTGAGGCTGAACCTGAAGCTCCAATACTTTGGCCACCTGATGAGAGGAGCCAACTCATTGGAAAAGATCCTGACGCTGGGAAAGATGGAAGGCAGAAGGAGAAGGGGATGACAGAGGATAAGATTGTTGGATGGCATCACTGACTCAATGGACATGAGTCTGAGCAAGATCTGGGAGATGATGATGGGCAGGGAAGTCCTGCATGCTGCTGTCCGTGGGGTCACAAAGAGTTGGACACGACTGGGGGAATGAACAGTAACAACAGTTATAAACGTAGTCTTCTATAGAAATGTAGAAAGTTAAAAGAACTTTAAAAAAAATGTATATATTTTTATTCATGGGGGTGCTGGGTCTTTGTCGCTTCCCAGGCTTTCTGCAGTTGCAGCAAGGGGCGGGGGGCCACTCCCTAGTTGCGATGCAAGGGCGTTTCAATGCAGCAGCTGCCGCTGTGGCATAGCACAGACTCTGGGGCAGCCAGGCTTCAGCAGCTGCAGCTCCTGGACTCTAGAGCACACTCAGCAGCTGTAGTACAGGGGCTTTGTTCCCCCGTGATGTGGGGGATCTTTCCAGATCAGGGATTGAACCTATGTCTCCAGCATTGGCAGACAGATTCTTTACCACTGAAACACGGAAGGCCCCCCCCCAAAATCTTGATAACCCCACTATTCAAATCCATCTATTATTCATGTTCTATTGCATTTCCTTCCAGCACGTCTCTACTCATACAATTGTTGCTTTTCAAGATGTAATTATACTGTATATAATTTTATATCATTTTTTCATATTAAATTATAGACACTTCTCATTGCTAGTTTAGTCTTCATAACCATCATTTCTAATATCTTTGCAAGTGGAGAGTATGTGTGCCATCATTGATTTAAATTCCCCCTGCTTGTTGCAAATTTAATTTGTTTCCATTTTTCATTATTATAGCAATAAACATCTGCCGACATAAAATGTTTTCCATATTTAGAATTATTTCCTGAAGATAAGTTGTCAAAAGTAGAATAATTGCATCAAAGTGTACTGCTTTACTTAAGGCTCTTGCTACAAACTCCCAAAAAGTTTTCTAAACACGTCTTTTCAATTTATATTCTCCCAAACAGAATATGAGCCTGTCCATTGCACACACATTGTAAATTCCCTCCCAGTAAGCTCTCTCCCAGGATGAAGTCGAATGACCACATATATTGGGAGAATCTCGTCTCTGGAAGTCTCAGGAAGCCTCGGGGTCTCCTTTCCTGGCTTTCTCACTGCGTCCTAAGGCTTTCTGCTCCAAGCAGCAGAACACACATCAGTGAAATGGCCTAAACCTTGGGCAGTGAGTCATCCCCTAGCCAAGAGGAAATCCTGAGGTGGGGCTTTCTCTAAAAAGCTTTGTCTTTTTCCATTTAGTCCATCCTCAGTGAGTCAGGCAGGCAGCTGCTGCAACGCCAGATTCAGGCATCACACTGTCTTCCCACCACCCAGCACCACAGAAGGCATCTTCTCCTTTGGCCAACTCATTGGCAGGTTGACATCACAGAGTCATGCGTTCTTCAATCTAGGGTACATTTTGGAGGTTCCCATGACTCCTGTTTGCTCCATAGCTTCCTAGAATGACTCACAGAACTCAGGAGGGTGCAATACTTATAACAGCAATTTTATTATAAACACAGAGTTCAGAACAGCCAGATGACGATGTAAATAAGGCAGGGACCAAGAGAGTCCCGAATGCAAAGCTCCTGTGCCTTCTCCCCATTGAATCAGGACCTGTCACTCTCCCAACAGATGTATTCCCCACCCAGGATGCTCCAACAAGCGTCACTATCCAGCTTTATACTGAAGTCTTAGGAACTTTCCTTGTAGTTCAGTCAGTAAAGAATCTGCCTGCAATGCAGGAGATCTAGGTTTGATTCCTAGGTTGAGAAGATCCTTTGGAGAAGGAAATGGCAACCCACTCCAGTATTCTCACCTGGAGAATCCCATGGACAGAGGAGCCTGGCGGGCTACAGTCCACGGTGTCGCAAGAGTTGGACACAACTTAGCAACTAAACCACCATCATTGTTTAGGCATGATTGATAAAATCATGGCCACGTGGCTGAACTCAGTCTCCAGCTCCATTTCCTTCTCTAGAAGACCAAGCTGGCTCAGAGTCTCAGCCTTTTAACCATGTGGTTGGTGTTTTCAGGGACCAGTCCTCATCTTGAAGTATGTAGAGGCCAAGCATGAGTCATCTCATCATTTTAAGTTAAGGTGTGGCCCAAGGGATCCATGGTAAAACAGACAATTTTATCACTTGGAAAATTACAAGAGTTTTAGAAGCTCAATGCTAGGAACCCTGGACAAAAAAAAATTAACTCTGCAGCACCAGTTCATATCTGTTGACATCCCAAGAATGCTCTCTCTTTACCACAGATAGTGCTACCACCTGGATTAATGGTCCATTTTATGACTTCTGGTCTCTATGATATGACAAGCACTGGAAAGAAAGACTTCCCATTGAGCCTGTGACTACTGTCATTCAGGTGCTAAGTCGTGTCCGACTCTGTGACCCCTTGGATTGCAGCACATCAGGCTTCCCTGTACTCCACTATCTCCTGGAGTCTGCTCAAATTTATGACCATTGAGTCGGTGATGTCATTCAACCATCTCATCCTCTGTCGCCCCCTTCTCCTCTTGCCCTTTCCCAGCATCATGATCTTTTCTAATGAGTCAGCTCTTCACATCAAGTGGCCAAAGTATTGGAGCTTCAGCTTCAACATCAGTCCTTCCAATGAATATTCAGTGATGGTCTCCTTTTGGATTGACTGGTTTGTGGTTATCTCTAATCTTTTTTCTGTTCCTGCATGGAAACAAGGGAGATTTTTATTCAAATTGTATGAATAGTCTATCAAAGATGTATGCTGCTGCTGCTGCTGCATCACTTCAGTCGTGTCCGACTCTGTGCGACCCCCTAGACGGCAGCCCACCAGGCTCCGCCATCCCTGGGATTCTCCAGGCAAGAACACTGGAGTGGGTTGCCATTTCCTTCTATAAAGCATGAAAGTGAAAAGTGAAAGTGAAGTCACTGAGTCATGTCCAACTCTCAGTGACGCCATGGACTGCAGCCTACCAGGCTCCTCCATCCATGGAATTTTCCAGGCAAGAGTACTGGAGTGGGGTTGCCTTTGCCTTCTCTGATCAAAGATATATAAATATACACAATTCTTTTGGTCAAAGTAATTGCTTGATACTTTATAATGAACTGCCATTCTGCTTTTTACTTATGTTTCCCTTATGTTTCCAACTCAAAATTGCTGGCTTGGAGAAATGCCACTGATTTTTATATGTTTATCTTCTCTTTGGTTTCTTTACTCATGAACTCATGAATTCTAACAGCATTTTGGTTGATTTATTTGGATTTTTTAAAGTACTAAATTGTATCATCCTCATATAATGATATCTTTGTTAATACTTGCAGCCCTTATTTCTGGCTTAGGCCTTATTAGACTGTTCTGAACATGAAGAATAAAATTAAAAAGTAGCTTGGTTTTATTCTTGATGTCAATACCGAAACCTCTGGTGCTTTATCATTAAGCACAACGTTGGCTGTTTTGAAATGCTTTGCCGTGCTAAAGGTGTACTTCAAGCGCTTACAGATTTAGCATTTTTTATTAATCTATGTTGACTTTTATTTATTAGTATTTGACATCTTTAATTTTTTGCATGGTAACAGAATTTATTTTGTATTTTTTGTCTGAAAGTACTATGCCTTAGATTTATCTTTCTAGAACGTGGGATCATCTTTAACAGTCAATTCTATCATTTTTTTAATAGGTATAACAGATATGTTTTATTTTTATTTATTTATTTATTTTACTTTACAGTACTGTATTGGTTTTGGCATACGTTGACATGAATCCATCACGGGTGTACATGAACTCCCAGACATGAACCCCCTCCCCACCTCCTACCCCACATCATCCCTCCAGATCATCCCCATACACCAGCCCCATCGAAGGTGCTTGTAGTCAAAGCTATGTTTTTTCCAGTAGTCATGTAGGGATGGGAGAGGTGGACCATAAAGAAGGCTGAGTGCCAGGGAACTGATGCTTTCGAACTGTGGTGTTGGAGAAGGCTCTTGAGAGTCCTTTGGACTGCAAGGGAGATCAAATCAGTCAATCCTGGAGGATATCAATCCTGAATTTTCACTGGAAAGACTCATGCTGAAGCTGAAGCTCCAGTACGTTGGCCACCAGATGGGAAGAGCTGACTCACTGGAAAAGACCCTGATGCTGGGAAAAACTGAAGGCAGGAGAAGAAGGAGATGGCAGAGGATGAGACGGGTGGATGGCATCGCTGACTCAATGGACATGAATTTGAAGAAACTCCAGGAGATATGAAGGACAGAGGAGCCTGGCATGCTGCAGCTGTGGGAATGCAAAGAGCTGGACATGACCTATGCATTGGAGAAGGAAATGGCAACCCACTCCAGTGTTCTTGCCTGGAGAGTGCCAGGGACGGGGCAGCCTGGTGGGCTGCCGTCTATGGGGTCGCACGGAGTCGGACACGACTGAAGCGACTTAGCAGCAGCAGAGACCAAACGACAAGAACAGTTAAAGAACGCGTCCAGATATTTTGACAAGTATCTTTGTTGCCTGAGCTCTACCTTACTAACAGATTCAGGGTTCCGCTGCTTGCAGCAGGTGAAACCAGTTAAACTGCATGATCTGCTCTGGCACTTTGTAAACAGTCAGTGACATCACATAAGCTGTGTTTTAGGAAACAAATGTCCCACCGTATCAGGGCCAGGACTCTATGACCCACGGGTTAAATTCCACTCCTTACCACCAGTTTTTGTAAATATAGCTTTATTAGAACACAATCTTTTTTATTTTTTGCTTCATCACATAACTTTTTGTACAAAAGAAAATGTGTAATATTTGTGAAAATCATGGTCATGATAATAAAACAAACAAAATAAAATCCCACTGGTGATTTAAACATCATGCCAGTGCTCCTCCCATATCCCCTTCCTTCCTCTTAAATGTAAATATTCCCCTGAAACTGATGTTAATGACTTCCTTGTCTTTTGGGGGGTAATTTTTCCATATGCGTATGTGTCCCCAAACAGTGCACCATCTAATTTTGCTCATTTATGAGTTTTATAAGAATGAAATTGCTCTCCATTTTTCAACGGAATACGACACTCGTAGTATTTACCCAGGTGGATGTTCTGTTGTAGTTCATTTATTTTCCCTGATGTGTGGTTTTCCATCGTACTAATATATCACAATTTATCACTCCATTCTGCCAGCTTGATTCGCTCCTAGTTTTCTCGTTATGACAAACAAGGCTGCTGTGAGCATTCTTACATGAGTCTCCAGATGCACGTGCACGGCAGATTATAGAAGCAGAACCCCTGAATAACAAAGTGTGTGCCTGTTCAGCTTTGCAGGACGGTGCCGAGTTGTTTTCCAGGGTGTCTCTAGCAACCACTGGTGTCCATCCACACAGGGGTCGCCAATGGCCGTTTTTGTGTCATACGAAGAATTAAGTAATCGCAAAATAGATGGTATGGCCTACATAGCATAAAATATTTACTAACTAGGCCTTACAGAGAAGCTCACCTGTTATAAATATTAGTCAGCATTCTGAGAAAAAAAAAAAGGAAGAAGTGATTCTATCATCAGAAAAGCTCAAGAAGTCGTATAACTCCTGGTAAAAATTTGAATTTTACTCTGAGTTAAAAAAAAAAAATCTGGCATCCTCTATAAGGATAAAACATACATGTATGTGTGTGAGCTCATATATATATATATATACAAATTAGATTTTATACCATTATTGTACAAAGTTTTTCAAGCTACAAATCCATTTTTCATTGGAGAAATATTTGTATCTCTCAGCATGCTGATATTTGTGGGTTTTGTATGTTTTTGATAGAAATTGAAAGTGTTAGTTTCTCAGTCATGTCTGACTTTTTGAGACCCCATGGACTGCAGGCTCGTCTGTCCATGGGATTCTCCAGGCAAGAATACTGGAGCGGGCTGCCATTCCTTTCTCCAAGGGATCTTCCCAATCCAGGGATCGAACCCTAGTCTCCTGCATTGCAAGCAGCTTCTTTACCACTGAGCCACCAGGGCTGTCTTATGGCTGCCATACACTTGTATATTTGTTCTTCTTATCCTCCCATTTCTTAGCCTCTTAATCTGTTTGTGTGTTAGTCACTCAGTCGTGTCTGACCCTTTGTGACCCTATGGACTGTAGCCCAGTGGGCTCCTCTGTCCACGGGATTCTGCAGGCAAGAATACTGGAGTGGGTTGCCATTTCTTTCTCCGGGGAATCTTCCCAACCCAGGGATTGAACCCAAGTCTCCCGTATTGCAGGCAGACTCTTTACCGCTTGAGCCACCGGGGAAGCCCCCTTGATCTGTTTGATGGCATTTTAAAGATTACTTTTACAATTTTACTTCTGGCTCCTCTCTAATCTGTTAGCCACAGAGATCATTTGCAGTGACCATAGCTGCTGCTACAGTCAGCTCTGATTCATAATGGTGGTTGTTACCCCACTCACAGTATTCACAAGGTGGCCACTGGGGAGGCCAGAGTACAGAGGATGCTTCTTGGAAGTCAGGCAAAGAAGCACTGGTCCCACCTCACTTTGACCTTTGGCAAGCTCCTGGACTTCTATTAGCTGACTTGTTTCTCTTTTACAGAAATAAGAAT
>SJYX01002054.1:700308-720576 GCA_006410675.1 Oreotragus oreotragus
TTTTGGTCAAAGTAATTGCTTGATACTTTATAATGAACTGCCATTCTGCTTTTTACTTATGTTTCCCTTATGTTTCCAACTCAAAATTGCTGGCTTGGAGAAATGCCACTGATTTTTATATGTTTATCTTCTCTTTGGTTTCTTTACTCATGAACTCATGAATTCTAACAGCATTTTGGTTGATTTATTTGGATTTTTTAAAGTACTAAATTGTATCATCCTCATATAATGATATCTTTGTTAATACTTGCAGCCCTTATTTCTGGCTTAGGCCTTATTAGACTGTTCTGAACATGAAGAATAAAATTAAAAAGTAGCTTGGTTTTATTCTTGATGTCAATACCGAAACCTCTGGTGCTTTATCATTAAGCACAACGTTGGCTGTTTTGAAATGCTTTGCCGTGCTAAAGGTGTACTTCAAGCGCTTACAGATTTAGCATTTTTTATTAATCTATGTTGACTTTTATTTATTAGTATTTGACATCTTTAATTTTTTGCATGGTAACAGAATTTATTTTGTATTTTTTGTCTGAAAGTACTATGCCTTAGATTTATCTTTCTAGAACGTGGGATCATCTTTAACAGTCAATTCTATCATTTTTTAAATAGGTATAACAGATATATTTTATTTTTTTTTATTTATTTATTTTACTTTACAGTACTGTATTGGTTTTGGCATACATTGACATGAATCCATCACGGGTGTACATGAACTCCCAGACATGAACCCCCTCCCCACCTCCTACCCCACATCATCCCTCCAGATCATCCCCATACACCAGCCCCATCGAAGGTGCTTGTAGTCAAAGCTATGTTTTTTCCAGTAGTCATGTAGGGATGGGAGAGGTGGACCATAAAGAAGGCTGAGTGCCAGGGAACTGATGCTTTCGAACTGTGGTGTTGGAGAAGGCTCTTGAGAGTCCTTTGGACTGCAAGGGAGATCAAATCAGTCAATCCTGGAGGATATCAATCCTGAATTTTCACTGGAAAGACTCATGCTGAAGCTGAAGCTCCAGTACGCTGGCCACCAGATGGGAAGAGCTGACTCACTGGAAAAGACCCTGATGCTGGGAAAAACTGAAGGCAGGAGAAGAAGGAGATGGCAGAGGATGAGACGGGTGGATGGCATCGCTGACTCAATGGACATGAATTTGAAGAAACTCCAGGAGATATGAAGGACAGAGGAGCCTGGCATGCTGCAGCTGTGGGAATGCAAAGAGCTGGACATGACCTATGCATTGGAGAAGGAAATGGCAACCCACTCCAGTGTTCTTGCCTGGAGAGTGCCAGGGACGGGGCAGCCTGGTGGGCTGCCGTCTATGGGGTCGCACGGAGTCGGACACGACTGAAGCGACTTAGCAGCAGCAGAGACCAAACGACAAGAACAGTTAAAGAACGCGTCCAGATATTTTGACAAGTATCTTTGTTGCCTGNGGGGGAGCCTGGTGGGCTGCCGTCTATGGGGTCGCACGGAGTCGGACACGACTGAAGCGACTTAGCAGCAGCAGAGACCAAACGACAAGAACAGTTAAAGAACGCGTCCAGATATTTTGACAAGTATCTTTGTTGCCTGAGCTCTACCTTACTAACAGATTCAGGGTTCCGCTGCTTGCAGCAGGTGAAACCAGTTAAACTGCATGATCTGCTCTGGCACTTTGTAAACAGTCAGTGACATCACATAAGCTGTGTTTTAGGAAACAAATGTCCCACCGTATCAGGGCCAGGACTCTATGACCCACGGGTTAAATTCCACTCCTTACCACCAGTTTTTGTAAATATAGCTTTATTAGAACACAATCTTTTTTATTTTTTGCTTCATCACGTAACTTTTTGTACAAAAGAAAATGTGTAATATTTGTGAAAATCATGGTCATGATAATAAAACAAACAAAATAAAATCCCACTGGTGATTTAAACATCATGCCAGTGCTCCTCCCATATCCCCTTCCTTCCTCTTAAGTGTAAATATTCCCCTGAAACTGATGTTAATGACTTCCTTGTCTTTTGGGGGGTAATTTTTCCATATGCGTATGTGTCCCCAAACAGTGCACCATCTAATTTTGCTCATTTATGAGTTTTATAAGAATGAAATTGCTCTCCATTTTTCAACGGAATACGACGCTCGTAGTATTTACCCAGGTGGATGTTCTGTTGTAGTTCATTTATTTTCCCTGATGTGTGGTTTTCCATCGTACTAATATATCACAATTTATCACTCCATTCTGCCAGCTTGATTCGCTCCTAGTTTTCTCGTTATGACAAACAAGGCTGCTGTGAGCATTCTTACATGAGTCTCCAGATGCACGTGCACGGCAGATTATAGAAGCAGAACCCCTGAATAACAAAGTGTGTGCCTGTTCAGCTTTGCAGGACGGTGCCGAGTTGTTTTCCAGGGTGTCTCTAGCAACCACTGGTGTCCATCCACACAGGGGTCGCCAATGGCCGTTTTTGTGTCATACGAAGAATTAAGTAATCGCAAAATAGATGGTATGGCCTACATAGCATAAAATATTTACTAACTAGGCCTTACAGAGAAGCTCACCTGTTATAAATATTAGTCAGCATTCTGAGAAAAAAAAAAAGGAAGAAGTGATTCTATCATCAGAAAAGCTCAAGAAGTCGTATAACTCCTGGTAAAAATTTGAATTTTACTCTGAGTTAAAAAAAAAAAATCTGGCATCCTCTATAAGGATAAAACATACATGTATGTGTGTGAGCTCATATATATATATATATACAAATTAGATTTTATACCATTATTGTACAAAGTTTTTCAAGCTACAAATCCATTTTTCATTGGAGAAATATTTGTATCTCTCAGCATGCTGATATTTGTGGGTTTTGTATGTTTTTGATAGAAATTGAAAGTGTTAGTTTCTCAGTCATGTCTGACTTTTTGAGACCCCATGGACTGCAGGCTCGTCTGTCCATGGGATTCTCCAGGCAAGAATACTGGAGCGGGCTGCCATTCCTTTCTCCAAGGGATCTTCCCAATCCAGGGATCGAACCCTAGTCTCCTGCATTGCAAGCAGCTTCTTTACCACTGAGCCACCAGGGCTGTCTTATGGCTGCCATACACTTGTATATTTGTTCTTCTTATCCTCCCAGTTCTTAGCCTCTTAATCTGTTTGTGTGTTAGTCACTCAGTCATGTCTGACCCTTTGTGACCCTATGGACTGTAGCCCAGTGGGCTCCTCTGTCCACGGGATTCTGCAGGTAAGAATACTGGAGTGGGTTGCCATTTCTTTCTCCAGGGAATCTTCCCAACCCAGGGATTGAACCCAAGTCTCCCGTATTGCAGGCAGACTCTTTACCGCTTGAGCCACCGGGGAAGCCCCCTTGATCTGTTTGATGGCATTTTAAAGATTACTTTTACAATTTTACTTCTGGCTCCTCTCTAATCTGTTAGCCACAGAGATCATTTGCAGTGACCATAGCTGCTGCTACAGTCAGCTCTGATTCATAATAGTGGTTGTTACCCCACTCACAGTATTCACAAGGTGGCCACTGGGGAGGCCAGAGTACAGAGGATGCTTCTTGGAAGTCAGGCAAAAAAGCACTGGTCCCACCTCACTTTGACCTTTGGCAAGCTCCTGGACTTCTATTAGCTGACTTGTTTCTCTTTTACAGAAATAAGAATCGCTGCCTGACTGGATGAGGAGGCTAACATGAGTTAATGCTTATGGCGTGGCTAGGCTGTTTCCTTCAACATAGCAAATGCTTACCAAGAGCACAGAATTGCTGACACCATTGAAAGAAGGTTTTCAACTGAGGCAGCCGTGGGAAGCAATGCACTGCAATGGCTGAGAACGTGGGTTCACACGTGGGTTCCGTCCCCAGGCCCCCTCTTTCCTACTTCTGTCATACAAACCAGTTTCTCTCCCTCTCCTCCCACCTGGAAAATGAGGATAATCATGGCTGTACAGGGTTCTCCTGAGGATTTAACAAGATGAGCATGAAAAATGCTGGATATGCAGTAAATGAGAATTACTACACGTATTATTAACATTATGGTCATAGAGGCATCATGCTAGAGTAAAAAGAATAGTGAGTCATGCATCATAGGATTCTGCTTCTAGTCTGAACTTACCATGTGTCTATGGCCTGGTTATCTAGTTTCTCAGAGCTTCCATTTTTACGTCCCTATTTATCTTTGCTGAACTAGAGTTGCGATAGGCCACTTCCCATCTTCAGATAATGGACCCTTTAACTGCCTGATCCAGGATGAGCCTCTGCCACTGCTGGGATGGACTGGGTACCCACGGAGAGTGTACAACTTCTATGAACCTTGGCTACTGCTGTGTCTATCCTTACTATGGACCCTTGGACAATCAACTGACTCTTCTATAAAATGGATATACTATTGGCTTCCTAATAGGATTCTTGTGAAAAATAAGTAAAAAGGGAATACAATATTTTAAAAGCTTGGTAACAGCATAAACCATTATTAATCTAAGGGTAAAGATGATCTTGTTCATCTTTTTTAGGTTTAGCACAATGAAGCAATGGCAGGAGATTTCTTGATGTTTGTAAAAATGATGGAGTGGAATCTCTTGTCTTTTAACCTCACTCATTTCACAGGTGATCCTTAGGACCTCAGAAAATGTTTGTTTAAAGGTATCATGAAAGATAAGACATTGTTCCCATCCACCTTCCCTCAAGTTGTCCTTTAGATGGACACTGTGGGTTGGGTCCTAGATGGGCAGTAAGAAAAAAGGAGTTTCATACTGAGTTCTTGTCTGGAGGGGGATCCACTGTCTCACATATAGAATCCACTTCCTGAATTCAGCTTTCTGCTGGAAAGACAAGGTGGCCGGAGCAGGGATCTGAGGGCAGCTAGGCAGGCGTTCCAGTCCAACTTCACTGCTTATGGCCTGTATGATTCTGGACACTTTAATCAGCATCTCTGAACGTAGCTACTCTTTCCCACCAATGGGTATAAGATACTTTTTTGTGGGATTATCAGGAAGATCAATTAATACCACAACATGATATCTAGAACACAATCAGGGTTCAATAAATATTAACTTATTAATGCCTTCTTTCAAACCTTTTTGTGTGGTGTGGGGAAGGAGAGGGAGGAGGAGGAAAGAGAGAGAGCAAGAGAGACAGAGATCTCAAAGACAAGTCATGTCGTGTCTGCAGAACTCTGCCGGTTTCTTGGAAAAGCCACAAAGAGCAAGAAGCACCCCTCACCCCAGGCTGTGTCCACGGCCACGGGTTCATCCCTACTGTTAGCCGATGTGAAATCCAGGGATGGTAAATATTAGACCGAGGCAAATGTGGCTTTTATGACTTTCTTTGAGGCTGTTTTCTGAGAAATGTCTCTTTGTGTGCCAACTCTCCACCTCTGCCTGCTCCCTGGCCTTGGAATGTGCTCCCATGGAAGAAACTGAATAGTCTCCTGGGTGATGAAGATGTCCTTGGCTCAGACTGTGCTGATCTGGGCCTGAAGGGCTGGTCTGGGATTAATGAGCAGGAACTCCTGAGGTTCAAGGCAGCTCTGGCCTCAAGATAACATGAACAGTGATAGCCCCCAACAGGCTTGCTTGCCCCTTGCCCCCATCCAGGATTTCAGTTTATTTTCATTTGTAAGACATTTGGCTCAGAGGCCACAGGGTCTTTGATTATGGTATTTAGTGGCATATCTTCATCCTTTGAGAACCCTCCTGTGATGATCTGAATGTTTGTGTCCTCCTCAAAATTGTCTGTTGAACCATTAACTCCCAAAGTGATGGTGTTAGGAGATGAGGCCTTCGGGAGGTAATTAGGATATCAGATGAGGTGATGAGGTAATGAGGATGTGACCACAGAGGTTGTTTTCTCTCTCTCTCTCTCTCTCTCTCTCTCTCTCAACCATGTGAGGATGGTTGAGAGAGAGAGAGACGGCCTTCTGCAGAAAACTCTCACCAGGAAACAAATAGGCCAAAAACTTGGTCTTGGATTTCCTGGTTTCCAGACTGTGAGAAATAAATTTCTGTTTTTAACCACCCAGCCTATTGGAGAGGAGCAAAGCATGGTGTGGTGAGCAGAATTTTAAGGTGGTCCATTGAAAAAGACCCTGATGCTGGGAAAGATTGAAAGCAGGAGGAGAAGGGGGTGACAGAGGATGAGATGGTTGGATGGCATCACTGACTTGATGGACATGAGTTTGAGCAAGCTCCAGGAGTTGGTGATGGACAGGAAAGCCTGGAATGTTTCAGTCCATGGGGCCACAAATGTTGGACACAACTGAGCAACTGAACTGATCTGAAACATTCCCTTCTCCAGAGGAATCTTCACAATCCAGGAATCGAACCTGGGTCTGCTGCATTGCAGGTATAATCTTTACCACTGAGCCACCATGGAAAAAATGATCTTGAACATCTAGCTATATAAAAATTACCACAATATTCCAGCCTAAAACAATACCCATTTATTTTCTCACAGTTTTGTAGATTTAAAGTTCTTTGCTTAGTTTATCTTAAGACTGAAATGGAGATGTTGACCAGTCTGAGTTCTCACTGGAGGCTGTGGGGAAAAATCTGCTTCCAAACAAATCCAGTCTCCTGGCAGAATTCACTTCCTTGTGGTTGTAGGACTGAGGTCCCCATTTTCTTTTTGATTGTCAACCAGACTTACTCACACCTTTCAGAGGCCACCTGAATTCCTTTCCATGTGCCTCCTCCATCTTCAAGTCATCAAAGGAGAACTCTGTGTGTGCCCAGCCTCCCTCACACTTTGAAATTCTGGTTTCCTCTGCCTTTGACCCTTAAACTCAGCTGTGATTAGGCCAGGCTCCAGATAACCTCCTCATCTTAATGAAAACTAATTTAAGATCTTTATTATATCTGAAAAATCCCTTCACATCAGGACTTAGATTGGTGCTCACTGGAGACTAGGAGGAGGTGTGTGTAGGGGTCTGAGAAGCTCAGCTGTTGCTGTTCAATCACTAAGTCATGTCTAACTCTTTGAGACCCCATGGACTGCAGCATGCCAGGCTCCCCTGCCTTTCATCGTCTCCCAGAGCTTGCTCAAACTCAAGTCCATTGAGTTGGCAATACTATCCAACCATCTCATCCTCAGTCATCCCGTTTTCCTCCTGCCTTCAGTCTTTCCCAGCATCAGGGTCTTTTCCAATGGGCCACCTAAAAGTTCTGCTCACCACACTGTGCTTCCCTCCTCTCTAATAAGAGCACCAGAGAAGGCCTCAAAGTTTTACCATTCAGTGACCTCCAGTTGGCAAGTAAGATGTCCTTGGCCTTCAAAAGTGATGTTCTTAGTTCATCTCTTTAACTTGGCTTCCAAAGAGGATGGATGTTTCTTCTCAAACAAAGAGTAGAGTTCCCATAACTCCTTCATCTTCTGTGTCCCCTGGATTCATTCTCACAAGCTTGAGGAGTGTTGTGGTATGACGCTTGGGCAAATATCGAGGCAGAGGCTAATTCTGCCACCTCTCAGGGATTCCCTGGGCCTGTTGCTTGATCCTCTGTTGGAGGTTTCATGTAGCATGGGAGCGACTGGAGCTTCCTTATCTTAAATTTTTTGTGTCACTGTTATTAAATAGAATAAGACTACCTTAGATATAGGATTCAGGGAAGGAAGAAAAGGGTCATTCACACTGAACAAATCCTTTAGAATAATAGTCTGTTTCCTTTGCTTGAAAAGTGACGGACATCATCAGACCACACAAGGCTATACTTGGCTGTTTCCATTACGGAAGGGTGGACGTGGCAGCCCGGGCCAGTCATTTCTCCTCAATTTATGCTTTTCTTTGTGAACAACTTTCCACCCGTCAGAGAGGTGCCAGCTGGAAGAAGAACACAGAGTTCCCACTGTATTAACAATACTTCATTCCTTTACTTGGGTGTATAATATTCACTGTTATTTTTATACATTTGCATATGTCTAGAAAATTTTATCCTGGCAAAATGACCCCGTGAAGCCCTATAACCTCATATTAACCTATTTAGGTCTGTTTAGATCCGTGTCTACTGAACTTAACAACCAAAGAGAACAGGAAGATCACCTTGGTATCCCCAACCACATACATGGTTTCTGGAATAGCATTGGATGTAAAGATCTATTTGTAGACTAAGTGGACATCATTTTGGTGGTTTGTCAAGTTGGCTTACCTTTTTCCTCCCCATCCTCCAAATTCTACCCAGGCCTTAAACTGAGCTCAGGATGTCCCTTCCCTAAGTCCTGAGATTTTCAACAATGAGTACAGTCCCTGTTGGCATCTCTCAGAATGTGTATATTCTGTACCAATCTGTGTTTTAAAATACAGACAGAAAGAGAGACAGACAGACTGACAAGAGGAAATGGACATTTTCTGAGTACAAAGAAGCAGACACAATTTTGTCTCATCTCATCCCACCAACACTTTTGTGAGGTACCCATCATTCCCATGTTAGAGTCCACAGATGCCAAGATAGTTTAATAAGTGCCCACTATTGACCATGTACTGTGGGAATCTCTTGAGATGTTGCAATGCAAATAAAATAGAGTAAATTTTCCTTTTCTTTAAGGAGCTTTTAATCAAGTAGGAAACAGGCTCAGAGAGGCCCACAGTCTCCCAGCACAGTCAGGATCTGACCTTAGTAACACAGCTCTTACAGTCTTTACTGTATACTCAGCACTATGCTGAGTTCCCTGCTTTACTTCATTTACTCACATGACCCAACAGCATAAGATTTACACATTATAAGTGAAAACACTTACCCTATAAGAAACATACACAGCTAGTAAGAGAAATTGAACCAGGTTGAAGAGTACCTTCTCAAAATTCAAGTCCTCCTGGAGCCTCAGAATGCGACCTTATTTGGACCTAGGATCTTTGCAGATATGATTAAATGAAGTCCTAGTGGATTAGGAGGGGCACTAAGTCAAGGGTCTAGGACCTTTAGAAGAAAGCCAGGTAAAGACACAGAGGGACACACAGGAATAAGGCCACATGGTGATGGAGGCAATCATTCGAATGACACTGCTGCAAGCTAAGAAGGCCAAGGATTGCCAGCAAATGCCTCAAAGCTACGGATTTTCAGTTATGTACAGATATAACAGTTGGACTGCGAGTCAAAGAATTGATGCTTTCAAACTGTGATGCTGGAGAAGATTCTTGAGAGTTCCTTGAATTGCAAGGAGATCAAACCAGTCAATCCTCAAGGAAATCAACCCTGAATATTCATTGAAAGGACTCATGCTGAAGCTCCAATACTTTGGGCACCTGATGAGATGAGCTGACTCATTGGAAAAGACCCTGATGCTGGGAAAGATTGAGGGCAGGAGGAGAAGGGGCTGACCGAGGATGAGATGGTTGGAGAGTGTGGCCAACAAAGGGACACGGATTTGAGGAAGCCCCGGGAGGTAATGGGGAACAGAGGAGCCTGGCGTGCTGCAGCTCATGGGGCTGCAGAGAGCCCAACATGACTTAGCGACTGAACAGAAGCAACACTCAGAAGCTCAGAGAGAGGCCTAGAACCGACAGTCCTGCAGAGCCTTCGGAAGCAACCAACTCGCTGACACCTTGGTTCTGGACTTCCGGCATCTTGAACGGTGAGGCAACAGGTCTCTGTTGTTTTAAGCCACCGGGTTGTGGAGATCTAACCCCAAGACTGAGGCCAAAGTCAGGCCCCTGTTTGAAGCCAGTGTCCAGGCTCTTGTGGCCGCCTCATCTTCCTTTACCCAAAGTCCATAGAGAATGAGTTGAGCTGTGCAGAATCTCAGGTGTCCTCCTAAGAACTCAGCAACATTCCATTAGCAAATAAAAGAAGATACAGGATATAACCCCTTCCCCATTATCAAGTCAACTCTTAAAAAAAAAAACAAAAAAAACTGTATTTCCAAAATTCCTGCTGCTCTTCATTTACCCCCGGCTCTCTTCAAAATCATGTCCCTGTGATCATGCCAGAACTGCGTGGGAAAGCCCGTGAGCAATATTAACCAGCTCATTCTCAACTGGAACAAATCATGCTGGCAAATATAGGGCACCTTGTGGATTGGGACAGATTTGGGCATCCTGGGCTTGCTAGAATTATATTATACAGAAACTGGGTGATGGACTTTGATGCTGTTGTTCTTATCATCCAGCAGTGACTTAAAAAGTCATCATTGCTACATGTAGCCAATGCAATACTATTTACAATAGCCAAGACTTGGAAACAATCCAAGTTTTCATTAACAGATAACTCGTTTCAGAAGATATGGTATATAAATATATATAAGAGACTGTGCTGTTCCATCTAAGTCACTTCAGGCATGTCCCACTCTTTGTAACCCCGTGGACTGTAGCCTACCAGGCTCCTCTTTCCATGGGATTCTCCAGGCAAGGATACTGGAGTGGGTTGCCATGCCCTCCTGCAGGGGATCGTCCCAACCCAGGGACAGAAACTGTGTCTCTTATATCTCCTGCAGTGGTACGTGGGTTCTTTAGTGCCAACTGGGAAGCCCATCTATATAGGCACATATAAAATATGGACTATCTAAAGATAAAATGCCATAAAAAATAATGAAATGTTATCATTGCAGCAACGTGGATGGACCTAGGGATCATAATAGTAAGTAAAGTAAGTCAGACAGAGAAAACAAGTATTATATGATATGACTTGTATATGGAATTTGAAAAACAATACAAATAGATCAATATACAAGATCTAATACAAATAGACCTATATACAAAACAGAAACACAGTCACAGGTATAGCAAACAAACTTATGGTTACTGAAAGGGAAAGCGGGAGAGGGATAAATTAAGAGCATGGGATTAACAAATACACACTACTATACACAAAATAGATGGAAAACAAAAATTTACTGTATCACACAGGGAACTATATTTAATATTGCATAACAACCTGTAATGGAAAATAAGCTAAAAAATATGTATATACATGCACACAGGCCCACACACACTCTGCAGAAGGAACTGTATGCTCCACATTTTCCCCAGACCTTTCTGTCTCCTTTCTACCAACCTATAAAAAATGCTAACAATTAAAGCTGTATTTCCTCAGTGTTACTACATGTCGGGCACTTTTTTTTTAAATTGGATTATAAAATTGCTTTAGGGTGCTGTGTTAGTTTCTGCTGTACAGTGAAGTGAAGCAGTACAGGTATGAATATATCCCTCCCTCCCAGCCCGCCCTCATCCTATTCCTCCAGGTCATCACAGAGCGCCAAGCTGAGCCCCCTGCATAGTATAGAAGCTTCCTGCTAGCGGTCTATTTTACACACTGCAGGGCACACGCCATATTACAGGTGAGGAAGATGAAGCACAGGAAGATAATGCGCGGCGACGCAGCTTTCATCCTGCTCGTGCTTTCTGTCTGCGACCCTTCCAACATGTGTTCATGCTGTTCACGTCTATGTGAATGACTCCAGGATGTCTATCTCCAGCTCAGCCCATGTGCTCTGGGCTCACACATTCAATAACTGCCACCTTTACCTGGGTGTCTCAGACATCTCAAGCCTACTGTGTTGGTAACAGAACGCCTTCCTCTCCCCTCCCTTGGACAGAGGCAAGTTACTTTGTGGGCTACTGTCCTTGGGGTCACAAAGAGTTAGACGCAGTTATGGCTAGAACTCAGAGGAAACAGCAATCCAGTAGGTCTGAGAAGGGTTCGTGGCGAATTCCACAACTGAGCAATCTTTAAGGAGGTCACCGAACAAGGAATAGGGGCTGACTTTTCAGGTGGAGAGCAGAGCCTGGGAGCAGGAACAAAAGCAAGGCTCCGGGGCTGGTGGGGTGGGGAGTGGTGGGTGGGCAGTGGGCACACTGCTAAGTTGTGATGGGCTCCTGGAGCTCGGGATGGTCCCACCACTGGTGATGTTCAGAAGGAGTCACACTTGAAGTGCAGAGACACACGTCTGAACGCCATGCTGCAACACTCTTCCACGGGGATACCTGAGGGAGAGAGGGAGCCCCAGAGGAAGCGGTTCAGAATCTGCCCCTGAGACTTCCCACGGGTCTCTTCTGAGTCCTCTGGCACCCCAAGCTCACTTCTTCCACTGCACAGCCTACCACGCTTGCTCTATGTTTCTGTTTATCGTTTCGCGGTGTGAGCGTCTACCTTTCTTTCTAGGGTACTCAGAGCCTAGAGACCAGTTGAATTATTTTATTAATTTATTTGGTTGGCTGCGCCGGGTCTTAGCTGTGGATGCAGGATTTTTAGTTTTGGCATGCAGACTCTTAGTTGTGACACGTGCGATCCAGTTCCCTGATCAGGGCTGGAACTCAGGTCTCCTGGGTTGGATGCACAGAGTCTTAGCCACTGGACCACGAGTGAAGTCCGGAGACCAGTTAGATTTAAACAAACAGAAAACTCTGCAAATCACCTCTAGTCCAACCACCCCAAAAATAAGCTCTGTAAACCACTCAGTGAATGTCCTTTGGGCATTTTTTTCCTATGTGTTCTTTTGTGTATGGTGTCTGTGGTCAAAATTAGCTTCAAAATATACATGTCCTTTGCCAGCCTGGTTTTTTCACCTTACAATGTTTATACTGGGACCGTATGCCAATATTCACTCGTATCCACCTACACCATAGCATTTAGCAGCTGCCTGGTGTTTCACAGCATAGTTTTGGTCACCAATCCATGGCCTTTGAAATATTAGGTTGTTTCAAATAGTTCAGTTTTATAAATAAGGTACAGTGAGTACCCCTGTACCCATACTTTTTCACAGTTGTCTAAATATTTTTTTAGGATACATCCCCAGAAATGAATTTGTTTCATTAAAGATATATACAGTTAAGGATTTAGAACATATTGCTAAATTATTCTTTGGAAAGTTTATCTCTCTTGAGCAGTATCTGAAGGTACCCATTTACCCCACAATCTAGCAACACTGGGAATTCTGAATTTTTTTCTTCCAAGCTAATAAGCAAACCATGGGATTTAGTTATTATTTTATGGTGAATTGTGTTTTTTGTTTTGTTTTGTTTTGCTATAGATGAGCATCTCTTGGACTGCAAGGAATTAAATGAGTCAATCCTGAAGGAAATCAACCCTGAATATTCATGGGAAGGACTGATGCTGAAGCTGAAGCTCCAACGCTTTGGCCACTTGAAGCAAAGAGCCGACTCATTGGAAAAGATTCTGATGCTGGGAAAGATTGAGGGCAGGAGAATGAGGTACCAGAGAATGAGATGGTTGAGTGGTATCACCAACTCAATGGACATGAGTTTGAGCAAACTCTGTGAGATGGTGAAGGACAAGGAGGTCTGGAGTGCTGTAGTCCATGGGGTCACAGTCAACCACGAATGAAAGCCTGAACGACAACAAACTCCTTCATGTGTTAATTGATCATTTATATTTTTTTCCTTTTGTAAATCCCCAGCTCTCTGCCTATATTTCTATTGGAGTGTTTACCTTTGTTTTCTTAATGATAAAAAAAAAAGATTTTTACAAAGATAAACTTCTGTCATTTACCCGACAAACAAAACTCATTCCGGTTTGTCTTTGACACGCTAACTTTGTTTATGGCATTTTAAACTATTAAGAATCTGTTTCGTGTGATGCAGTCATATTTAGTCCCTGTCCTGCCTTCAGGGTCAGGCTTGAGCGTCCATCCCCACCCTGTGATTAGGTCAATGTAAACCAGATGTCAGTGCTGTCAGTCCAGCCGTGGCGACTGCAGCCACAGGCTCCGTGTGGAGGAAGCTCAGTCCATTCACTGGTTTCCCCAATAAATCCACTCACACCAATTGTTTGGTGGAGGCTGGCAGAGGGCAGGGAGGGGGGTTTCAGGAGGAAGGAAACATCACCATTAAATGCAAATCATCACACCATCTTTTCCTCTTTTGCCAAATCTTCCTTTAATTTCTCTCTCTAGTGGGCACACAACATTCTTTTATTATGTAAAGCAAGCAATGAACCATCTTTTGATAGGTAAGTATTCTTCGAGGGTCCTGACCAATACCCCAAGAAGCTTATCAAACATTTCTGCCTGCAGGACTTCCTGGTGGTCCAATGGTTAAGAATCTGCCTTCCAAAGCAGGGGAAGCAGGTTTGAACTCTGTCCAGGGAACTAAGATCCCCCATATTTATGTATTTGGAAATTATTTTTGAGTCTAAAGCATAAAACTATAAGATGACTATTAAAATTCTTGTCTCCATCCACAAAAATCATCACTAGACAGGGAGCTGTAGAGGGTATCAAATGTGTTTGTTTCTCTTTGTATCTCAGTTCTTTTCACGGTGTCTGATGCATGCATACATGTTGCTTCAGTCATGTCCAACTTTTTGTGTCCCTGTGGACTGTAACCCACCAGGCTCCTCTGTCCATGGGGTTCCCCAGGCAAGAATACTGGAGTGGATTGCCATGCTCTCCTCCAGGGGATCCTCCTGACCCAGGGATTGAACCTGCGTCTCCTGTGGCTCCTGCATTGCAGGCAAATTCTTTACTGCTGAGCCACTGGGGAAGCCCGTCTGATTCATAGTAGGTGCTTAACAAATACATATTGAATAATAGGGAAGGTACAATGAAAAGTTATTGAGACCAAATTTTTCTTTCTGCAGTTGAAATGAGGCTTGCCCTATTTTCCACCTTTGTCTATAGTGCCCTGGAGGAGAAGAATCGTCGCAGCTGCCCTGGATCTTGTTCCCCCTTCATCTGGTAACTGCACCTTGATTTCCGTTGGTGAGCAGAGCCGGCTGCTTTGGGGCAACCAAAATAATAGGGAAGGTACAATGAAAAGTTATTGAGACCAAATTTTTCTTTCTGCAGTTGAAATGAGGCTTGCCCTATTTTCCACCTTTGTCTATAGTGCCCTGGAGGAGAAGAATCGTCGCAGCTGCCCTGGATCTTGTTCCCCCTTCATCTGGTAACTGCACCTTGATTTCCGTTGGTGAGCAGAGCCGGCTGCTTTGGGGCAACCAAAACATTGTGTGACTACGGCCATGTCACTGGTTCAGGAGCAGGCATGTGACCTGTCTCTTATACACATCTAGATGTGTATAAGAGACAGCTCCCAGCCCGCCCTCATCCTATTCCTCCAGGTCATCACAGAGCGCCAAGCTGAGCCCCCTGCATAGTATAGAAGCTTCCTGCTAGCGGTCTATTTTACACACTGCAGGGCACACGCCATATTACAGGTGAGGAAGATGAAGCACAGGAAGATAATGCGCGGCGACGCAGCTTTCATCCTGCTCGTGCTTTCTGTCTGCGACCCTTCCAACATGTGTTCATGCTGTTCACGTCTATGTGAATGACTCCAGGATGTCTATCTCCAGCTCAGCCCATGTGCTCTGGGCTCACACATTCAATAACTGCCACCTTTACCTGGGTGTCTCAGACATCTCAAGCCTACTGTGTTGGTAACAGAACGCCTTCCTCTCCCCCGCACAGCCCAACATGCCCTATAAACTCTTCCAAAGTGCTTACCCACTCACCCGTGGCCTTTTGTCTCTCTGTAAATGCACCACCATCCCTGCATGCAACAGCTCAATGCAAATACAAGGACTCTTCCATGATTTTCCCTTTCCATCCTCCCCTCTATGAATCGCACACATAGCCAGTCTTGTTAATGACACCTCCTGAAGACATTCCCAAGTGACTTACGTTTCTCCGTGCCCACCCTTGTCAGTCTTTAGCAGACCAGCTTTGAGACAAAGGTCCTAACTTCCACTCAGTCCAAGCAACTCCTTAACACCAAAATCTCAATAGGTATACGCCTGAATGATACCCAGTTGTGTCATCAGGGTACATGCATTTCTAGTTAGTCTTAGAAAATAGGCTAAGAAATGCCATCTAATATTAGTTACTAAGATTTTGTGGCCACCACTTTCATAGCTTGGAAATGCTAAAATATATCATATATGGACACACAGATGTGGAATCTAGAAAGACGGTACAGGCAAACCTATTTGCAAGGCAGGGAAAGAGACATGGATGTTGAAAAAGAACATGTGGGTGTGGAGAAGGGAAGGGGTGGATGGGAGACGGAGATCAACACACATTCACGTGTAAAGCAGATGGCTAGTGGGAACCTGCTGTACAGCATAGAGAGCTTTGCTTGCGAGGTGCTCTGTGATGATCGAGAGAGGTGGGCTGGAGGCGTGGAAGGCGGGAGGTCCAGGAGGGAGGGGACGTATGTTTACATATGACTGGTTCACTCTGTTGCATAGCAGAAACTGACATATCATTGTAAATCCACTAAGTAAGTAAGTAAATGTTAGCCACCCAGTCGTGCCTGACTCTTTGCGACCCCGTGGACTGCAGCCCACCAGGCTCCTCTGTCCATGAGATTTTCCAGGTCGGGATACTGGAGTGGGTTGCCATTTCCTTCTTCACGGGATCTTCCCAACCCAGGGATCGAACCTGCATCTCCTGCACTGCAGGCAGATTCTTTACCAACTGAGCTAGCTATAAGGGAAGCCCAACTAAACCTCAATTCAAATAAAAAGAGAGAGAGAGAGAAATTGGAGCCCTGAATGAAGAGGGATGGCTGAGCTTTCTTGCATGGCCCTGGACACCAGGGTTGTGCCTGACAACCAGGCATATCCATGCAAGGTCACGGCCCNTTCTTTACCAACTGAGCTACAAGGGAAGCCCAACTAAACCTCAATTCAAATAAAAAAAGAGAGAGAGAGAGAAATTGGAGCCCTGAATGAAGAGGGATGGCTGAGCCTCCTTGCATGGCCCTGGACACCAGGGTTGTGCCTGACAACCAGGTATATCCATGCAAGGTCACGGCCCTGGGCAGCACACTTGGAGCCAGGGACTTCCTTATCACCCTGGAGACCACTCCAGTTTCTGCCACGGGGACCACATTCCAGAGGCGGGGAAATAGAATCAAAAGTGGGGAGCAGGCCCACAAGGCAATGTCAGAGCTAAGAGGGCTTCAGGTCATGGTAAAGGGGTTGGGCTTTATCCTAAGCAGCAAAGCAGAGAGGGCTCCTGGGCAATCGCCCGCGGCTCAGGTGAGCAGTTCACCTTTGAGGTTTGGCCTGGGGGACAGCAGAACCATAATCCCATCCTGAAGGGCAGGATGGAAAATCTGATCAGACCTGCAGACAGGATCCTGGCATCCAACAGCAAAGACGAGCGCCTAGAATATACTAGAATAGAAGTCAGGTTTATTCTAGTATAAATTCTGGAATATACTTATACTTGATATATATTCTAGAATGTACTAGAATAGTGCCTTGTGGCTCAGACTACAGTAAAGAATAGTGCAGGAGACCCGAGGTTCCATTCCTGGATCAGGAAGCTCTCCTGGAGAAGGGAATGGCTACCCACCCCAGTATTCTTGCTTGGAGAATCCCTTGGACAGAGGCAAGTTACTTTGTGGGCTACTGTCCTTGGGGTCACAAAGAGTTAGACGCAGTTATGGCTAGAACTCAGAGGAAACAGCAATCCAGTAGGTCTGAGAAGGGTTCGTGGCGAATTCCACAACTGAGCAATCTTTAAGGAGGTCACCGAACAAGGAATAGGGGCTGACTTTTCAGGTGGAGAGCAGAGCCTGGGAGCAGGAACAAAAGCAAGGCTCCGGGGCTGGCGGGGTGGGAAGTGGTGGGTGGGCAGTGGGCACACTGCTAAGTTGTGATGGGCTCCTGGAGCTCGGGATGGTCCCACCACTGGTGATGTTCAGAAGGAGTCACACTTGAAGTGCAGAGACACACGTCTGAACACCATGCTGCAACACTCTTCCACGGGGATACCTGAGGGAGAGAGGGAGCCCCAGAGGAAGCGGTTCAGAATCTGCCCCTGAGACTTCCCACGGGTCTCTTCTGAGTCCTCTGGCACCCCAAGCTCACTTCTTCCACTGCACAGCCTACCACGCTCGCTCTATGTTTCTGTTTATCGTTTCGCGGTGTGAGCGTCTAGCTTTCTTTCTAGGGTACTCAGAGCCTAGAGACCAATTGAATTATTTTATTAATTTATTTGGTTGGCTGCGCCGGGTCTTAGCTGTGCATGCAGGATTTTTAGTTTTGGCATGCAGACTCTTAGTTGTGACACGTGTGATCCAGTTCCCTGATCAGGGCTGGAACTCAGGTCTCCTGGGTTGGATGCACAGAGTCTTAGCCACTGGAACACGAGTGAAGTCCGGAGACCAGTTAGATTTAAACAAACAGAAAACTCTGCAAATCACCTCTAGTCCAACCACCCCGCAAATAAGCTCTGTAAACCACTCGGTGAATGTCCTTTGGGCATTTTTTTCCTATGTGTTCTTTTGTGTATGGTGTCTGTGGTCAAAATTAGCTTCAAAATATACATGTCCTTTGCCAGCCTGGTTTTTTCACCTCACAATGTTTATACTGGGACCGTATGCCAATATTCACTCGTACCCACCTACACCATAGCATTTGGCAGCTGCCTNGTGTGTGTGTGAGAGAGAGAGAACTGGTAAGATGACTTGAGCTCAGAATCAACTCTTAAAAGGCACCTTTGTCCTTGCGCTTCTCATTTATAGAAGCCAATAAATCTCACTTTTCCTTAAGCAAAGTATGTAGGGACCTCTGATGAAACTGAAAAGATCTGACAGATACAGTCGCTCCAATTTTTAAAAGACTTTGTATTTTTTTTGAAGGCACTGCTCTGAATTTTTTATTTGCCTTAATATTCATTGGAGTACAGCTGCTTCACAATGTTGGGTGAGTTTCTGCTGTACAGCAAAGTGAATCAGCTGTACGTATGCATGTAGCCCCTCTTTCCTGGGTCTCCTTCCCATTTAAGTCGCCGCAGAGCATGATCCTCCCATCACTCCTAAAGAATCGTGTCTCTCAGCCAAAGCAGAGGGTAGGTTACTCTGCTCATTCAGCTGTTCATTCATTCATTCATTCATGTGCTTTATGAAATCTTATTGGGTCTCTACCCTGTGCCCACATGACTTGTTTCTGCATTGACTGTGACATTAGCCTGGGGGCCTCACTTGGTCATTATGAGTCCTTCTTCCTTCCTGTGTGAGAGAATGCTGAATATTCCTAACTTCCAGGATTGTTTTGGTGCCCAAACAAGACAGTGTTTGAAAACTGAAGTCCTCTGCAAATACGAGATGATAGCTCTATGTTCTGGAAACCTGAGCAGAGAATAAAACATCTACACTATTGTAAATGCTGATTTTACTGCTCCTTTGGGAAGCAGGTAAGATTTAATGGTTAGTTAAAATGTCTTTGGTAAATTAGACTTACCACTAGGATTCCCTATGTGAAATAGCGCGGAGTGGAACGTGGAACGTGGTGATAAGCATGTAACTGTGAAGTTGCCTATTGATTTCGTGAGTTTTTTCACAGGCTTTCTTTTGCCTTGCAGAAATTCTTTCAAATGCAGAGTGAAACAATAGGAGTACATTTCTTCCTATCATAAGTAAGATCGAACAGGGTAAGCCTAATTGTGAATTCAAAAATGGAGTTTTTAAACACTCCTTATGTGCTAAGTAAGCATATGCTAAGAACTCTGTGATTTTCTCCGCAAAATTTTACACTCCCCAAATGTTTTCCTCATTTTATTGCTGAGAAAACTGAGATTCAGAGAAGTTGCTGTTCTAGTCCCAAACCATAGCGCTAGTGGATGAAAGGGCAAGTCTAGAGTAAGTCTGATTTTCTTAATGACTATTTCTCAGGGAGTTTTTATAGAATGTGCAGTGTCTGAGGCTGCTATTTTAGAGTAGGTAGAATTTGGAAAGGTGGAAGGGAGTTGTGTGAACATCAGGTGGAAAGATGTGGAGAAAAGAACATGAATGGGAAACAATGTGAAACTGACCAGGGGATAGATTGTTTACAGTAAAATTAAGATTAAACAAATCCTTTACGGACAGACTGTGGAAAGCTTTGAGTGACAGGGATGAGTCGAAGTTTACTTCATAGACAATGGGGAGAAACAGAACGTTAAGGCCAAGAAATGGCACCTTCCAGATGCTACCTAAGGTGGCCACTCTGCCTGCCACATGCAGAGCGGACAAAAGCCCTGGCATGTATACACTGACATATGTGAAATAGCTGGCTAGTGGGAAGCTGCTATAGGGAGCCCAGCTCTGTGATGACCTAGAGGGGTGGACTGGGAGTGGGGGAGGCTCAAGAGAGAGGGGAGGATATAGTTATGGCTAATTCTCCTTGCTGTATGGCAGAAACCAACACAACCCTATAAAGCAATTATCCTCTAATTTAAAAAATTAAAAAAAAAAAAAAAGAATGATCCAAGGGTCAGAGAGACTGCCTAGGAGACCACTCCAGCTCTGAAACAAGGCAGACTTCATGTCTGCTAGTGAAACATGAAGACGAAATTTGATTGTCGACACCGAAGAGGCATCTTTCTGATGACCTAACTGAGACTTTTGGGTTTTGTTCC